>VCRD01001187.1:0-17826 GCA_006783055.1 Trinorchestia longiramus | reverse complement strand
TACTTTTTGAACCCTCTTTTTACTTCTTGAATTCCGTCTTTTTACTTCTTGAATTCCGTCTTTTTACTTCTTGAATTCCGTCTTTTTACTTCTTGAATTCCGTCTTTTTACTTTTTGAATTCCGTCGTTTTACTTTTTGAATTCCGTCGTTTTACTTTTTGAATTCCGTCTTTTTACTTTTTGAATTCCGTCTTTTTACTTTTTGAATTCCGTCTTTTTACTTTTTGAATTCCGTCTTTTTACTTTTTGAATTCCGTCTTTTTACTTTTTGAATTCCGTCTTTTTACTTTTTGAATTCCGTCTTTTTACTTTTTGAATTCCGTCTTTTTACTTCTCGAATTCCGTCTTTTTACTTCTCGAATTCCGTCTTTTTACTTCTCGAATTCCGTCTTTTTACTTCTCGAATTCCGTCTTTTTACTTCTCGAATTCCGTCTTTTTACTTCTTGAATTCCGTCTTTTTACTTCTTGAACCTTCTCTTAATGATCCTCAATCCACAGGATGTTGCAAGTGCGTATACATCAACGTCCAGTGTTGAATTATAGGCACTGAATGTATACTATTATGAGAACAATGCTCCTACCCTGCATTATGACATCATTATTATTCAACAACATAATTATTTCATGAGGGATGTCCGGCGCTGGAGCTCAAGTGACGCAGTACTCCTTGCCCTGTAACTGCTTGCCCTGCAACTCCTTGCCCTGTAACTCCTTGCCCTGTAACTCCTTGCCCTGTAACTGCTTGCCCTGTAACTCCTTGCCCTGTAACTCCTTGCCCTGCAACTGCTTGTCTGGTTTCCCTTCAGTTCATTGGTTACTTGTGTTCATCACTTCATAATATTATTAAGGTTTTTCCTTCTTTCTTCAGTGATGATGTAGTTCAACTGTTGCATTTTAAATGAATAGAAATCGAGTGTAAAAACCTGACAACTTAAGCAGTATTGTTACTTGATTTTTTAGGTTTGTTCTTTGCGCTGATTTGACATCATGGGGTGATGGTACCGAGTCATTGTAATCAATAGAAATTTTGTTATTTCCAAACATAGAAATTCTAAGGAGCTGCAGCACAACAGTTCCCAAAATATCGACAACATTGTCACAAGTGCAGGCTGTATATCGATCGAAAAATTTGACTGAACCGTTATGTTCAGGGCTAATATTCTAATTCACTTACAAGCATTGCTAGTTCAATTAACAGGTCTTCACTGAGCGGCAAGTTATATTTCTGCTTTCATGTCCTCAGTTGCAGGCAATGCAGCGTTGGAACGTTCAGTTGAACCTGTCATGTGCGCCTGAACAGGTGCACTTCTCGCGAAGTGTGACCTTGTCGACTTGTGTGTGCCAGGCTTCTGATGCTGTCAGTTTACTTTCTAGTTAATATTAAATATCAAGCAGTCACCTCGACTTGTGTGTGTCAGGCTTCTGATGCTGTCAGTTTACTTGCTAGTTAATATCAAATATCAAGTCTCTGTGAGGAGCGGTCACCTCGACTTGTGTGTGCGGACACTACACTCGTAATGCCTAGCCTCCGATGTGCGTTGTGCCGAGACTGCAAGGGTTAACCCGTTCGGGGTTACATTAATATACACATAGTGCATTTCCTGTGGCTACGAAAAATGAGAAAAATGTTTTCCCTCCAAACAATAAAAACTAACATAAGGAACCTAAGAAACTCTGGCTAGTTTGTGATGCACTAGATGCATTATTTTTCCTCTTAGTAGAATGACGAGGATTTAACCACGCTGAAGAAGTAAAAATAGTTCACGTCAGTTGACGTGGAAAATCACGAACGGGTTAAGGGCTGATGCGTGGCAATGTACCCTGTGCTAGAATATGCACTAATTGAATTCAGTTTGTTATTTAGTTTTGAAATAGTGCGGATACCGTGGCATCCACTAGCTTTTGCTTTGTTTTTGAAGTGACTGCTTGCATTGAAGAGAGAAGTATTGCTAGATTTATACAGGATTTTCAACATATATAGAACACGGTTCTGTTATGAGAAGAGCTTCTTCCCCTGAAGTTGTAGTGGGCTTCTCATACACCATACGTACAATGGCGATGGTAAAGTCTGCTGGGGCCGAGACAACTTGTTCAATTCGCAGCTTTGCTTGTGTTGAGGCCGTACCAGCGTCTGTGGGAGGCATACGGTGTGACTGTGTGGGCCGAGACGACTTGTTCAAAGCTCGGTGTAGACTTCTGACTGACAACAGCGCCTAGGGGGTGAAAATGCGCCTGCACTGTCGAGTGGCACTTTCGCCGCTGGAATTCGCAGCTTTGCTTGTGTTGAGGCCGTAGCAGAGTCTGTGGGAGGCTTCCGGTGTGACTGTGTGAGCGGCACGATTTGGTTGTCTGTCATGTGGAGTGCAACTGTAGGTTACGTCTCTTAAAAGCGTGCACCTGTCTAGTGTGCTAGCTAGGAAGATGGTAGTCAGAGCTTAGACTGTCGCAGGGAGCAGGACTGCAGCATAGTGTAAAGTAGAGATTGATTAGATGCTTACGCTGCAGCGATGAAATGGTTGTAGCTTCTGCATGGTCATCTACAATGCTAACTCTGAAGAACATAGTGCACGCTGAGCTGATGCGTGTCTTGGCGAAGTCTGCTATGAAGTCAGGTCCTTGCGAAGGACAGGCGAGATGGGAGTGCTGGATGCTGGGTTTGTGTGGGCGAGATTAGGCTACGTGGTGAGGCTCGTGAGCTGTTTAGGCGGTCGAGCGATACTCGACAATACACGGTGAGGCACCGTGAGCTGTATGGTACATACTGGCAAGATGCTATCACAGATTCACGACTCTGATGTAGCTGTAGATGTTTGATCATCCATCCAAGATGAACGTTTATTAAGTAATTAAGCCTTGAGTTCTTTGGTCCAATAATCGTGAATCATAACATGACCATCTAGCTTGATTCACACTCAAAATAGACATCGAGGCCTTGTGATAATTGTCCTCCACTCCCGTCAGAGCAGCTCGAGGTCTCCACGATGGTGTGTTCGGAGTGAACCATTAATTAGAGACGCTAATTGGCCTGAACCTGAAGCTAATATTTGACTACAATGACACAGGTCCTAATGAAAACTAAAAGTGTAGCTTTATTACCTATTAAAGAGCAAAATTTTGAATAACTGGTAGAATTTTATTTTACGGGTAATAAGGTTTGGTTTTACTTTACAACGTAAACCAAACCAAATGAAATGTTCAGTTGTAAAATACAAGATCATTTGACAATTACTTTGAGTTTATTCGAGCGAAGGTGGAGCAAGCATGTGGACATCTAGGTGTTAATCGACGAATGCGTTCTTCAATACATGATGAAAACCTGAAAACGTGCATCTAGTTTTACTGCTTACTGTAATTACATAGTTAAGCTCTCGGGAATTTCTTTAAGAATAATGATGGCGCAGCTGAAAGGATAGTTGAAGCAAGCTGACTCTGACAGATTCAAGCGAGCACTTTACATGCTGGAGAGATGTTCGCTGCTCCCACACTGCGCTGGATCTTGTACACAAGTCCACTGCATGATATTAGTGTTGTTCTTATTTGGCGAAAGAAAAAAATACTTGATTTTAAATTATAAACTCGAGAGAAAGCAAGAACAGCTAATAGAGCTGCTAATATCCGATGTACATAGGTTATATTTACGTTTTTTGATTTTAAGGACATGGTTTTCTGCAGCACTTTTTCCGTACATGTTCCAAGAATGCAAGGCAAGAACGCATTTTTTGCTGTAAAAGATCACTACAAAAATTCCACCTAGCAATTACGAATTGCTCCTACCTTATTTACCCGAGAAGCTTAAATTCCTAACTGTCACCGGCAATGTTTTTTCATACCCAGATTCTGGAATAGGAGGGACGAACTATAGTGGTAGTGGGCGTGGGTTGTGATGGGAGTGTCTGCATGATGAGCTGCCCTACTTCACACTCACTGCGTCGAGCATGGCAAGAAAAAGTTCCCATCTGAGACTCATGGCGCGTCCGGGTGTTGCTGCTCATGCTGCTGTTGAGCTCAGCATTGCTGTAGTGTGATGTAGCTTGGGGGTGTGTGTGTGTGGCCGAGTTTGTTGCGACAAGTGGACGTTTGAACAACTTGACTATTTGGAAAATCGGCAACTTTTATTTCTAGGAATTTAAAACTTGGGAATCAATTGTTCGTAACGCGGCAACTGAAAGTCTGGTGGATGTATGTATGTGAGATGCTGTTGAGCCTGAAACTCTAGTTCACTGGTAGGTGTCTCTGCACTGCACGATATATTCTTTGGACACTAGACTTTTATTTTATCGAATGATGTTGAGTGTCGTTTTGTAGTCTTTATTCTTGCATACGTTCTGCAATATTTTAAACATTCTTTCAGTAATTTTTGAAATAACTTCGACGATCTACATTTCCTTTGGATCACAGCTAGTACGACATTAGAAAAAAGGACACAGTCAACGTGTTGTGTGCTACTTGCTATCATCATTGTTAGTAGTTCTGCTATCTCCTACTCGCCCCGAGCGAACGCAACTCAACTTTTGGTCGCTGATGACCTAGAAGAGAGACGCTGCTTCAGCGTCCTTCTTGCGAGCAGGAGTGCTTGCACTCAACGAGCAGGAACGGTGCTCGCACTCAACGAGCAGGAACGGTGCTCGCACTCAACGAGCAGGAACGGTGCTCGCACTCAACGAGCAGGAACGGTGCTCGCACACAACGAGCAGGAACAGTGCTCGCACACAACGAGCAGGAGTGCTCGCACTCAACGAGCAGGAACGGTGCTCGCACTCAACGAGCAGGAACGGTGCTCGCACACAACGAGCAGGAACGGTGCTCGCACACAACGAGCAGGAACGGTGCTCGCACACAACGAGCAGGAACGGTGCTCGCACACAACGAGCAGGAACAGTGCTCGCACACAACGAGCAGGAACAGTGCTCGCACACAACGAGCAGGAACAGTGCTCGCACACAACGAGCAGGAACGGTGCTCGCACTCAACGATATACCGGTCTCAGCTACCAAAGCAACTGATGACGACAGCATTGTAGTGTTGGTGCCTGCGGGAACTCGCAAGTGTGTTCTGTGTGTCACTTTGTTATCCGGAGATCCAGACGCCTACAGCCCTCCATGGCGAATGCTAAACGCGACTTGTATTTTTATTTGTTTTTTTATATTATAAACGCCAAGCATTGTGATGGGTTATGTGCAGAAAGTCGAAGTGAGCGATGTTTTTTTCTCCCAAATATATTTCATTGAAAGTTATCTGATGAATATCTTTCAACTATTTTGCACAACTCATCTGATGAAGCTCGGTAAAACTGATTGTGACAAGTCTCACCAGCAATTTCAAAGTCAGTCATTAGTCCCTCGCCTGTGATGTGTTATCCCAAGTGAGCTTGTGATTTGCTCGGTGTCTCATCAGCTGCTTCATAGCATTACTGAAACTGTAGCTGCAGCGAGGAGGCCTGCGTGTCCTGCACTTCTAGACGTGGTTTGCTTCCTGTAGCCCTTGCGATGACTCACAACTTTGTCTCTCAAGCAGTAGGGCTGAGACGAGCCCCAACCGGTTCATTGCCTTGCTACACCGCTGCTCGCGACCTGGGTTGCGGAATCGAGTTTCGACCGTTGTTGAATTCCTGAATTATTAGTTTTTACCTATTTGACTAGCATGATTTTATGATGTCACGGGTTAAATAATTCTAAATTAGGAGTCCTAGCTATCAATGTAACTCTGAAATCAGATTTTTGGCTATTATTTGTATTTATAGATCGTGTTTGACGGTCATGGAATATCTGAACTTTAATTCACGACACTGATTAGTCAATTCATGTCAGAGTGGAAACTCTTGTAGGGCATGTGGAGCCAAATCGCTTTTACTTCAGGGTTCTAGAGTACAAACTTTATCCTGAGTACCAGAGAAATTTCGGGAACTTGTGTACTAACTCGACAACTATGCAATGGAAGACAGAGTTGGTCACAGTTAGTCTCGCATTATCTGCTGCTAGAGCGCTTCCTGCATGAAGGATGAGGAGAGAACACTTCCAGAAACTCTTGCATTGTGCACCGCCACCGCTGCACCTTTTCAACCTGTCGCGCATTGCCACCCAAAGTCTGCCTGCATGTATGATTAGCTATTATTATTATTAGCTTGTGTAAACAGTTCGCTAATTTATTCAATTTTCCTCGGCGATGTCACCCAACTTCACTTAGATTTCGTGCAGTCCTCCAACGAGTCACGACTCTTTGAAACATAACTTCTGTATATGTGTAGTGTATGCTGTGAGAAACCTGAGTAAAAGGAGATGGGAGTCTGTTGATCTCGTCTCCTCGTGGGTGTTATGGCCACTAACTGCTGCTGCTGTTGCACGGTACGGGCTACAGATGGTGCTGCCGCCTTCAGCTTCATGCTCCGTTTCTTGAAGGCATGGTTCATTCATTATAGCGCTTATTCTGCTTCTTCGAAGACTAACGAAGAACATCGTCGCAAAATTCGACTTTGTTTGAATGCTTTTTGTAGGTTTTTTATACCTACAACTCAGTGGGTTTGTCGCTAGCTCTCGTAAAATGTGCCAGCTCAGTTCATTTAACGCGTAGTTCTGTGCTCTTCGTTCTATGCGAATATGAAGCGCTGTACTCGGATTTGATGTGGTTTGGTCGTCTTCTTTTGAAATGTTGCCACGAGATCTCCATATGCCGATTTAATTAAATGCAATGTTTTACAGTTTATAATTATGGATAAAATAAATTTTTAGTGAAAAGTAATAACTGCGGCTTCCTGGTGTTCAGTAGGCAATGACGGCGGCTTCCTGGTTTACAGTGGGCAATGACGGCGGCTTCCTGGTTTACAGTGGGCAATGACTGCGGCTTGCTGGTGTACAGTGGGCAATGACTGCGGCTTGCTGGTGTACAGTGGGCTATGACTGCGGCTTGCTGGTGTACAGTGGGCTATGACTGCGGCTTGCTGGTGTACAGTGGGCTATGACTGCGGCTTGCTGGTGTACAGTGGGCAATGTCTGCGGTTTGTTTGTGTAGATCGAATACGTGCAGTGCTACCGTGTGCTACAAGTATAGATTCCTGAACTTGAGATAGACTTTTGTGTTGAAAAATGAGCACAAGAAACTGTGATGAGCAACATTAGGCTGTCATCACATTCTCACGCCAGGCTGAAAGAGGTACAAAGTACGGAACTGTGGGGTATGACTGGAAAATTATTTCCTCAGGTCTGAACGAAGCTGTTTCGTCATGATTATTATTTACAATATATCTTTTGCACATCCTATCATTGCAAACAAGATCAAGGTTTTATCAATTCCGTTCTTTGTCGTGCTCCAATTTTGAAGATTTCTCTGCGATACCAGAGAGATTTCTGGATATCCTGAAGCTCTCGCTTGTCTATCTTCTTCCTCCCAAACCTGGATTATCTTAATTGTTTCTTACTGATACAGCGATACTTTCCCGGCAAACTTGTATTCTCTGAGGAGTTACTCTTGCGAAACGGTGTACTATCATGCAACCAACTCGGTGGTTTTTAAATTATTTTTTTGATGATGGTTATATCCACCTACTGACGTGATGTTGTCCACCTACTGACGTGATGTTGTCCACCTACTGACGTGATGTTGTCCACCTACTGACGTGATGTTGTCCACCTACTGACGTGATGTTGTCCACCTACTGACGTGATGTTGTCCACCTACTGACGTGACGTTGTCCACCTACTGACGTGACGTTGTCCACCTACTGACGTGATGTTGTCCACCTACTGACGTGATGTTGTCCACCTACTGACGTGATGTTGTCCACCTACTGACGTGATGCTGTCCACCTACTGACGTGATGCTGTCCACCTACTGACGTGATGCTGTCTACATACTGACGTGATGTTGTCTACATACTGACGTGATGTTGTCTACTTACTGACGTGATGTTGTCTACTTACTGACGTGATGTTGTCTACTTACTGACGTGATGTTGTCTACTTACTGACGTGATGTTGTCTACTTACTGACGTGATGTTGTCTACTTACTGACGTGATGTTGTCTACTTAATGAAGTGATGTTGTCCACCTACTGACGTGATGTTATTCACACATTTACGTAATACCAATGTACTGACGGATATTAACTACATACTGACGTGTTATTACTCACATACTGACGTGATGTTATGCACATACTGACGTATCAAACTATTAACTGCATCGTATCCCGTTGTTTTCTTATGAAGCTGTTTGTATCAGGTTTGATTTTTCCTTATGCCGTAAAAATACGGCAGTCATCACTGCTTATTTGTCGTCTGTTTCTATCCTGTGTTCTCATCGTTAAACTGATCAGTCTTTCTTCAATTCAGTTTCCAGAATTAATAATTTGTTTCAATTACGATTATTTTAGTGCTCCGAAATTGTGTGCCGGATAAGCACTCTATTAACCTGAGGTGGCTTTGTTTGTGTTATTTTAGTTTCATGTTTCTATGTGCCATGTTGAAACTAAAGTTCATGGTTTGGAGTGACCAAATTTGCAGAAAGAAAGCAGTCCGTAAAATACATCATTATTTAAGTCAGGGGTTTCCGAACTGAGGTGCATGACCCCAGGGAGTGCGTGAGTATGTTCCCAATGAGATGTTGAGAACTTTCTCCAAGTCAATACTAGAGATGTGGTTGTTTAACCCTTTCGGTACTGACGGCATCTCTGGTAGCCGCAGTCATTTTTCGCCTATTAAGATGCAGAGCAACACGTGTGTCTGTGCAAACGCTGGTAGGGCAGTGCAAGCTACAGTTTGCTCAGGACAATGCAGTGACAGTAAAAATCACAACTCATCTTTTTTTAAATTTGATGCTAAATATGTTGAAAAGGTTTTGATGTTTGCATCATGGTACCGAAAGGGTTAATTTGTTTCTGTGGCACGAACATCATTGATCTCACTATTATTAACAGCACTTGATTTGTTCCAAAGACTCATGATACTTCAAGCAAGAAACATGGGCGGGAATTGAAGTGTCAGTGAGTGTTGGTGTCGTTAAATCGGTGTTAACCTTTCACTTGACAGTCTCTGAAGTTTCCTTGAGTTCACCAGCTCGCTAAGTCTGTTCACCACATCGTTGGAAGCAGCTCGCTCTGACCTCTGACTGAGACAATACCTGGAGCCAAGATGGCATTTGTTGGCCAGGTCGACTTAGTAGATTGTTCCTCGTATCGTGCCGTCCCCTCTCACGTAGTGCTAGACTTGTTCTTTTGTTTGGTGCTCTGGCTCTTCGTTCATCTGCTTCTGTAAATGCTAGCAGTCTTGACGCTTATTTTCTTTGCTAGGTGTTCTGCTTACTGGTTTTTACCTTGTTCCACGTTATGTGACCCCTGGTCTGCCATACTTATTTGTAACTTATTGCACTAGGAAGAAAATGTGATATTTCCGTAACTGGACACTACATTGTACCTCTGTTCTCATTCCTCTGTTTCTTAATCAACTGAAAACTCAATACTGCTTTGTTTCTTAAGAAACTCGAGGAGGAACTCTTCCTCGATCCGAAATGAGATCTGTTAGCTCGATGTGGCTGAGTACCTCGCTGTTATGTGGACGACCTCGGTTGTTGTGGGGTGACCTCCTTTTCTATGCACTTCGTAGACTGTGCGTAACTCCGTAACCTTCCCTCTCATTTCATCATTTAAATCGTACTGTGTTCCGTCATTCGTGTCGATTGTAATTGCCCTGCAATAGTTATAATACAGCACTTTCCTTCAGTACAAACTTAGTTGGAAATTTGATTCGTTTTAATTTTGAATGGATTTAAGTGTGCCGTTGTTCAGTTGCTTAAGCATCAATACGAAAACATTTGACGTTAAAGTGGCACGGCTTGCAGCATAAAGACGATCAACAAATACTCGTTTTGAAACACAAATCTGGTCTCGTTATATGTTCGTGTAATTTGAAGCGAACATCTCAATTTTCTTCAATACTCGGCTGAATATGCGCGTTATTGTGCACAGTTAGGCTAACGCGTATTAAACTTAATGAAATTTGACGTCTCTTGAGCAACGCTCTTAGAAGCGGGCAAATGGAAATCTGTAAAGAATGTTTAGAGGAATAAAATCCTCTTGCGAGCTGTACTGGCCTGATGCAAACGTGGGTTTGAGTTTGCATTCTTATCACTAGTTGTTTCTTTTAAATTTCCTTGATGACTCGCTAAAAACTGGAAGCGTAAAATATAAGTAGCCTCACTGCTCAGTCTTGACAATGCATTAATTCTACTCTCAATACTTTTAATATCCCATATTCGTGTATAGAAAATGCGTCTTGATTATTGGGACTAGATGCGTGAGACTACCTCAATTTGAATTCAATGTATCCAAACAGGGGCATTTTAAAAAATACCTCCTTAATACTCTTTAATTTGATATTTCTCATGAGTTTCCAGAAACAGCTGTGGAGTGGAATTATTCTTTTTTATATAAGTTTAGCTCATACATTTTAGATTATCGGAACCAGCTAATTTTTCACACTAAAGCTGAATGAAGCCGAGTAATTCCAAACTCCGAAATATAGGGTGCGGTAACGTAACTTCCTTTTTTTTAATGCGTTATGCTTTGAAAAACGGAAGTTATGTTGCCGCACCCTGTTGGTACAAGTGCACATTGATTTAGTGTTTGATGGCGCAGTTCGTTTGCCCAATTGTACGTAGCCCTCAGAGTCGTGACGTCATGAGTCACGAACCTACTGAAGTCTTGTTGCAGAGTTCTGGGTGTTGTAGGTGCGCTTAGTTAGGTCTGTGTTGCGTTTCCATTTCCTTCATTTCACGTGACCTAACACCGCTCTCAGCCGTGCGGGATTTGTCTTCTGAGACTAGTTGGTTATTCTTCAACTAGCGCTTCTTTGTTACAACCGCTTCTTTATTAGAACCTCAGTTATTGCTTATATGCCTTTCAGGTCACTTTACTGTTGAGTTAATACTCTGTATTCTCTCATAATTTTCATATTGTGGCTTCTATGACTTACATTTCTTTTAGAATGTGAACTCCATGCGTTCAAATATTTCAAAGAAGAGTTTTTCGAGTTTTATTTTATTTGTTTGTCAGTGTGAGAAGAAAGAATGTACCCCAATTTCTGGAGAAAACACACGGTTGCCGATGTTGTGAAAGCAGACACCAATCGAAGGTCGGCTACGTGACCGGTTTGTCCGAACCATTTTTCTGCTAACGTGTTCTTGAGCAGTCCTGCAAAACAGGCCGGTCTGTCTCGGACCAGTGTACCAGGCCGGTCTGTCTCGGACCAGTGTACCAGGCCGGTTCATCTCGGACCAGTGTACCAGGCCGGTTCATCTCGGACCAGTGTCCGCATCATTGGGTAGAAAACAAGTAAACTTTCTTTGTACTCCATTTATTGTTGCCCGGGTTCCATGTTTTTTATGTATACTATGAATGGAAGCAGCTCATGGTTTAACTTTTATTAAAGTACAACTTTATGAGCCATGACCACCTGACTGGAGGACTGACAGCGGATTATGCTCCCAAATTCTCTGCATCAAATTTCTTATGAGTTTGGACGTTTTTAAACTCAGAAAAAATTGCACAACGGCATTTCAGAACTATTATTGTGTGGGTGATATGTGTATAAAGTTTGCAAGAAGTGATGCTACCAATTGATTTTAGTTTACATTACCGGAAAACTTTACTGGAACCTAATCAATAATAATTGTTACCTAGCTTTATGTGTTACAGTTCAAAGCCTAAGGATTGTCGATTGTTGAGGAGTGTTCTGAAAAGTGGCTCCATTTGAAGTTAAAATTGAGTGAGCCTTTGCAGTACTGTGCATCATGCATACAATATTCCCAACCGCCATGAAGGCTTTTTTTATTGAACCCTGGAGCACTGAACATGAGTATATGTAGTTCGCCCGAGGCTAGTGACGTCTACACCATGTTCAGTACTCCAGGATTAGTACAGAATGGAAATTCTGTCTAACTCCTGCTTTATATGAAGGCATGCGTACACTACCCAGCCGCTCCTCCAGGTCACGGCTGCAGCGAAGACTCGTCGACACTGCAGCAGCGCTATAGCAGGTCGTCCAGTTGTGAACGTCTGCACTGCAGTCTCACAAATGCTTTTGTTACTCAGCTTGAAATTCTAGCATAGTTTTATCGAGTTATTTTTTCAGGTTAGACTTGGAGTCGTCAAATAGTTTGCTGCAATGAACAATTGCTCGAACACCGTTGTTAGTTTTGTGTTGTGGTCTCATCCGGAGGTATTGTGTAGAAAGCAGCTGTAGTGCAGTGCACAGCAAGCATGCCGGTGTTTGTGTGATGAGCAGCTGTAGTGCAGTGCACAGCAAGCATGCCGGTGTTTGTGTAGCAAGCAGCTGTAGTGCAGTGCACAGCAAGCATGCCGGTGTTCGTGTAGCAAGCAGCTGTGGTGCAGTGCACAGCAAGCATGCCGTTGAACCACTGGTTTCTGAATGAAATTTGCTCCCAGGCACCGCGGGTAGGTTATGCTTTATGAACAAGTAGGTATTTGGCTTGACGTTTACAGAGTTGATCAAACGCTAATTCTGAAGCTATCATTACTGTGTATTTACCAGCACAGACTGTGCTGGCAGTAGTACTGAGTTCCTATTGCCTCTCATGTTTCCATAACAAAAATTTTGTTTGCGGGCCTACGTATGGGCAGTAGTTATGTCCTCTGTTCAGGGTTGTGCATGAGTTGTTGAACTGAGGTGCGGTGCTCTGTGCTACAAGGGCGAAGACGATACTAGCTAAAAAATCCGTTTTCTATTGTACCGAAATCTCACGCCGATTTTGATTTTTAACATAACTTACAGAATGAGATCAAGAATATATTGATACGTACATAATTAATTATGTATGGGAATATTCGTTTTGAAAATTTTGCATGTCAATTACTCAAAGTTTGTTTTTGGCATCTTCACCCTTGTGGCACGCAACGCCCCAATTGAAGGGTGGAAAGCACTAGTGGACTACCTGCATTTTTTCCCATGGTAAATATAATATATTTTCCACGGGAAAAAATGCAAGTAGTCCACCCCCGTGCTGTCGCTAACACAGCGCAGACAGAGGCGATTACGATCCAGTAGTTTACTATATGAAGGGTGGACAGCACTAGTGGACAACTTGCATTTTCTCCTTTGGGAAAAAATGCAAGTAGTCCTCTAGTGCTTTCCACCCTTCAATTCTTCTATGTCGCCTTGGGGGAGCGAAACAGGAACCGAGTTTTCAATCACTTCCTCCCCAGCTCCTTCTATGATAGCTATAATCAATACGTGCATGCGCTTGACAGCTGGCTACCTGCACCACTCTAGAGCCCATCACAGAGCTCATTGCTGCGCTGCCTACATCAAGACTGGAGCGTGAGGGGAACGTGACAGCTCCTACCAGGAAGAAATAGTTCTCAAAGTGCGAGCGTCAAGCGACCGTTCAATTAACGGTGCGTACACGAGTAGCGGTGAGGTCTAGTGCTCTCCGTAGGTGCGTCTTGCTGTCGGTAGGGTGAACTGAAGCTTGAGTTCTCACCTGCTCCAACTCCTCGCTTCTCTTCATTATAATAAATATTCAAACGAAGAAACACGAGAACTTTTCATCACAAAATGTGATGACGTCGGATGATTATTTTGTTTACCACACGGTCAGCATACCTTTAAATGTGGCTGCAGTAACAGTATTAAGTAGGTATCAGTCGCTTTATATTTTCGGAAGTGTGCACCGTTACGAAGGTTCGATACAATTCTCCCTATAACACGAAGACTTTAATTCTTTATTCCAGTATTTGGACCCTTCGAAATATTGCGATTGAATAACCCTTCGTGCTGCTCGGAGTATGGTATTGTACTTGCTAAGTGAAGTGGTTGAAACTAAGCTTAGGTGTACGTAGAATTTATTCTACCTGCATTAACATGTTCAGCGAGCTGTGTCGCCCCTAATAGGTTTACACAGCTTACGTAATGAAATAGAAGCAGTGTTGGCTCTTTTTTGATAGTCTGCTTGGTGAAGTCGGCCGTGTTTTCTTTGTAATTACGAGTATCCGGTTTGGTTTCTTTGAGTTGTAGCTGTAATGTGTTCCTCTAAAATGCGGGACTATTTGATTGAAGATGTTTTCATACATTACGTATGTGTGTTTTCCGCTCACTGCTTCATATTTTCTTTAGAGCGCTTCATTGCTCATGGTATATTACTATGTTTGAGTACCGTCGTGCCCGTACTGTCCTTCAGAGCTACATCAGTGCATCTTGTGCAGCAGTTGTGGCACACGGCACACTTCCAGCAGGGTCGTAATGGCGAGAAACTTCCTTCAAGAAAACGTCGTGCCCCGCACGCTTGCGCCACCTCCAACAGTCCTTTGTTGCGACGTCTTACGAGGAAGCAAAAGCCTCAAAGTTGTGTCACTGTTGTCCTCTGTGTTCTGCATGCAGCGTTTGCTGACGTGTTCTTAGCGAGAAGCTTCATTCTTGAAGGGCTGTTGTTTTGAATCCGGTGCACAGATATAATCTAGAATGCGAGCAAATTAAGAAGAATTTGCTGTCAAGAATGACACGGGCTGTAAATTACTTCTTACAAGTATTTCATATGCGTAATAAGGAATTGTTTCGGAGTAGAACATGAGGCGAAAAATCAAAACTTCATGTTAACATTGGTTATGCCTGCTCACCCCATGGATTTAAAAATAATTTTTTCTTACTGTACATTCACGGTAACTATTTTGTTCGAGGATATGTTGGACACAGAGGCATCAACTGATTTGAAGTTCAATGCTGCTTACGAAGCGTGTACATAAATACTCGCCAGAGATACCTAAGTGAAAAATAGAGGTTTACTTCCTTTAGTTGCCTTATCCAGTCAGTTTTGATTTGCGATAAGCAGCTCAATTGTTTCTTACGAAATGGTATAAAATGCCATGTTTGGACTGATGTTCTCTTTCTAAGCGGAAACACGAAACCAACGTTTCTTGCAGTTTCCAATTTCGTGTTCAGTTCAGGAAGAAAATGCGTTTTTTTGTCATTGGTGGTCAACTGGTATTGGAAGTGAACAACCTGTGTAAACATATGTTGAATGCAGTATTCATTGTCCCCCTGTGTTCCAATACTGAATTGTATGACCTGCACCATCTTAGAACCTGTGGTTCTGTCAGCTAACCAAGAGGAGCTCTGTCTCCTATGAAATTTTACTGCATCAACCGCAATGCTCTCAACTGCGTACTCGGTTCTTACGTGTAATTTGGAACGTTTTCCAGCATGCGTTTGTAGTAACTTTCGATGTTTTCTGATGTCTTGGATATCTCGTGTGTTTGCGTTCCTTAATTTCATTGATAGTGTTCTAATGTACTTTTTTTATTGTTGCAGGTGCGTGGTGATTGCTAGCGTGTCGCCATGACCGTACACGATGTTGGGTTTGTATTAAGTTACTAGACAGTTCCCGTAGAAGTTCCACGGTTTATATTTGACTGATTTGAAATTATTATAAAGATGAATGCATTAAAGATTTGCGACTAATTATTGTGCTTTAAATGAATATATTTCATTCATATATGTAGAACTTCCATTGTGTATCTTATCCACCACAGCAGGCCAAGATAGTGCCCGTTGAAATTCCTTGATTTAAAAGTGATCAAATTCATGATATATAAAATAAAATACACTTTTCAGTTGTACCCGTGGTATCAGAATCTGAATATTTTTCATGAATGTATGTATACAGAACTTCCATTTTTTATTTCATCTACCGAAAACATGGTCATGTAGGAGAAGAAAGCTAATAACAGAAAAAATTGAGTATTTTATAGTGATCCGGTGCCTTTAGTATCCACAATACAATGCTTGTAATACATGCATACCCGTTCTGATTTCAGTTCGATAATTTTTCTTCAGTAATAGATAGGAAGTAATGGGACGGACACACACAAATACAGAGAGAGAGAAAGAGATGGAGATACAGAGTCTATTATCTAATTATCTAATACTAAGAATGATCGTCGTGCGTTTATATATTTATTTATATATATATATATATATATATATATATATATATATATATATATATATATATTTATGTATATATTTATATATTTATTTATTTATTTATTTATGTTTCGTGTCACTTTAAAAAAAATTGGATAGATCCAGAGCCTTATATACTCGAGTCCGTATCGTGGATACCGAGTTCGGGGGGGTATTGCCCTATGATTCGGGTGCTTGTACCCGAATATGACACGAATTGCAGAGTCAATTGCAGCAGTAGAAAACTGTCTTATTTTTCACTAGGAATATTGTCATTAAAGAAATACTCAATTACAACGTTTGTCCTTTGTAAAGATATATTAGACTAAACATATTGCATTGCGTTCTTATATATATAATTTTATTTAATATCTTTCCAACAGTATTTACCGTCATTTTTGATGGCACGGGTATTATCACAAAATCTCTGCCGTCATTTTTGACTCCTGGGTACACTAGTATATATAGATTACTTGACTCGACGGCTCGTTTGGTCTTGCAACAAGAGTTAAAATTAAGTTCTCAGTATAAGTCTTGAATCCCCATGCTTCGAGACAGTCATCGACAAATGTTGAAAACGTTTCAAGTATTGATCATAAGTTATATTTGATTTTATTCCATTATATGCTTTACAAACT
Source organism: Trinorchestia longiramus (assembly GCA_006783055.1). NCBI lineage: Eukaryota > Metazoa > Arthropoda > Malacostraca > Amphipoda > Talitridae > Trinorchestia > Trinorchestia longiramus. The sequence continues at coordinate 1,222 of VCRD01001187.1, read as the reverse complement.
TCGTAATCAAACGCTTTTAATTTGATGATAAATATCACAACCAATGTTCTGTATAACAAGAGCTACAGCGGATGTGCATTTCCCATAACACACACTATCATTTACGAGACGTCGAGACTGGTGGTATTCTTAGACTTGAGTTCTGCTGAGGAGATGCCGTCAGAAGCATTTCCTGTGCATGCTGTTCCTGTTCTGCTCTGAGACGTACGAAGACTAATAGTCTCCTGTGCCTTTAAACTGGATTCACTACTTGAAGTACAGAATAAACCTATAATAACATGGTGTGCTATTGTTTGGGTAAAAACAGTAGGACGTAATAACTCTTTATCGGACAACACAAACATCAAACCATGATTCACGGATAATTTTAGACAGCATAAGGAAGAGAACATTATTCTTTATTAATTGGACAAGCCTGAATCAAAACTTTCCTCTATTAATTAAAGAGGATGTTCTATTTAGCCCTTAAAGAGTCCCGTGAAAAAAAAGTTGACTGCGTCTAGAATAATTTTAAGAGTTGTACGAAACTTTCTCCTGAGGAAATCAGCAATGACGGCTGGCCGGACCTTCGGCTGCAGGAAGGCAAGCTGAGACACAACCGAACTAAACGGGACTTTTTGAAGATATACAGACAAATGATGCTGTAGACGACAGAACTGAACTAAACGGGACTTGTTGTAGATAGGTAAATGATGCAAACGACGAAGGTGACTGCTTTCAAAGGCTAAAAATTATGTTGATGTACCTCTGCAATATAATTTAAAACGTACTGTGATCGCACTTTGATGTACTGGGGTTTATGGTATGTAGACGATTTTTGGTGTGGGATCTACTTCGTCTTTTTGATTTATCGAGAAACATGAACTAACAGCGTACAATGAAGTAAAGTTGATCTTTTGTAGCATCCAAAGGGATATTCTTTCAAACAACAAGAGAAATCATGACAGTTTTAAACAATTTTTTTCGATCATTGTCAATCGACTAGGAAATGAAGCCATTATTATTATTATTATTATTATTATTATGTGAAAGGTTTTTATTGTTACAATCGATATAAATTTATTAGTTTTACAATAAGTTATGACATTTTATATTATATTTTGTATGTTCAGTGGCTGTAAAGATATGAGACAATGGTCTAGTGTAGCAGCTGCGTGCAGTGTTAGCGTACAGGTGTAACTGCTGCGTGCAGTGTTAGCGTACAGGTGTAGCAGCTGCGTGC
>VCRD01001186.1:84769-156770 GCA_006783055.1 Trinorchestia longiramus | reverse complement strand
AATAGAACAATAGTTCCTAGATCACATGTTCGCATTGCTTAAATACTGTAAAGGAAAGCTCAACACTTAACGTAACACAATACAGAACATTATAACTCGAACATAGTCACCTTGTTGAAGGGTGGTTAGAACAGCGCACACGAAAGTCAGAATGCACAGTGGAAACGATACCACTGGATCCTCAACTTATATTTGCCATGAATCCTGTTGTCCTTAGTTTGAATCTAGGTCAAAAATCCGGGAGTATAATTGATGCTTTAAAATCATTAAACATTGAACAAAAGAATTTTTCTCCGGCGTTTTTAAAGAGCTGCACTGCGTGTATCTCTTATCTTGTTGGACAGGATGTTGCTTTAATCAAACACCAGAGACCAAGCATCGATTCGTACTATATTTAATCTTCTGTTATTTCCGACAGCTCAGGATGTTGTCAATATGGACTTCTTGACGTTGTTCGTTAGCAGCGTTTGGAACGCGATAGCGTTTGTTTGTGATGGGCTTAAGATTGTATAGGGTCCGTCAAAAGTTGGTCTGAGCTTGCGAAAGCGATTTTCTCTTGGCACGTGTCGGATGTAACAACGCATCCCACTTGTAAGGTTCAATGAACCCTCTTTTTGTTCGCCTGCGACAGATATTCATCAGCTTCCCTATCAATTTGAATACGTAAATAATTTATAATTTCAGCGAAACGTGGAATGGCAGCACGATAGTAGTCATCAAAATTATAAATTGGGCTAACCACTTCTAAAGAATGGGTCGCAGGATGGGATTTATCAAATCCAAAGAGACAAAAAATGAGGTGAATCTTTCAAGGTCACGTTATATGCTGAATTGATAGCGCTCATCACTTCTGGAATGAACTCATCCCAGTCTGACAGGGACGTTTGATTAACATAATGCTTGAGCGCTCTAATTATATTTTGATTCTTACGCTCAGCGTTGCCATTACTGGCTGGGGTGTAAGAGGGTGTGAATATGTGTTTGATATTCAGCATGTCACACAAACTCTCCAGGACACCACCTCTGAATTCAGGTGCATTATCACTAATGAGATTTTTACAACAGCTAAAAGGACCGAAGACATGGGTGCGAAGTGCCAAAGCATCTGTCGCCGCCGTTCTGTCAGGAATAGGCATTATTATACAAAATCGTTTCAAATAATCAGTAGCTGTCAAAATATATTTGTTGCCAAATGTTGACAATGGCAACGGACCTAGAGTATCGATTGCCATAGTTTCAAATGGTATGGTTGTAATACCTTTAAATTTTTCTACAGTCGCCTTCCTTGTGATGCGACCTACCTTCAAAATACAACTTTCACAATTTGTAACATAGTTAATGACTAATTGCCTTTCATTGAAAAAACAGAAGTTCTGTTGAATTCTTTTTAAGGTACGGTCTGCGCCATAATGTGACACAGACACCGGGCAATGTGCTAACTCAATTATTTTCGATACGAAACATTTGGGTACACAAACATTAATGAAAGTAGACAAAGCTCCACAACGGCGCGTTACACGTTTAAAATACAAAACATTATTTTCTATGAAATGACAATGCAACGTTGAAGATAGAATATGCTTCGAGTATTTACGGCACGTGTCGTGCTTGTTTGACAGGAAATCAATTAATGGTCTTAACTCGGGGTCACTGCACTGAGCTTCTGCGAGTGTCATATCATCTGCCCAAGGCAGGGAACCCCTCAACTCCTGGGAAACCAGGGGTGTGGCGTTAACATGCGTGGCCACTGCAACTTCAGTTTCTAGAGGCTTGAAAGTCGGGCAACGTGACAATGTGTCCGCGATCACATTCAATTTACCAGGTAAATATTTGATTACAAGATCATATATTTGTAGTTTGAACGCCCAACGTGCCAATACCGCATCCTGTGGCAGGGATTTCCTAAACAAACCGATAAGAGGCTTATGGTCAGAATAAATGGTGACCTCAAAGCCTAAGATTATATAATGAAATTTATTACAACTAAAAACAACACCTAAAACCTCCTTCTTTGTCACCGAGTACCGCCTCTCCGTCTCTGACAAAGTCCTGGAAATAAAACTGACCGGCAACAGTTTGTTCCCATACTCCTGAGCTAAGACCGCACCAATTGCGTAGTCTGACGCGTCCGTACAGATCACGAAAAGGCGGGTGAAATCCGGATAACGTAGTATTTGTTTAGATAAAAGTCCGCCTTTAATATCTGCAAAAGCAGTTTCTTGGTCCTCGCCCCATTGAAAAATGGACGAATCTCTCAACATCTCCGTAAGGGAGTTTGCTCTCTTCGTAAAGTTCGGAATGAAATGTCGATAATACGACGCAAATCCTATAAATCGGCGCACATCGTCTTTACTTTTAGGCACGGGGAATTCCGTTATCATTTTTTCCTTGCTATCATCAATGGTTATTCCATCTTTTGACACCACGTGCCCTAAGAACTGCAATTTCTCTTTAAAGAATTCAGACTTCGACAATTTTATTTTCAGCCCCGCGTCCGTTATCAACTGCAAGGTGCGATCTATATGTTTCAAATGTTCGTTTACATCCTTACTATAGATAATGATATCATCCAAATAGACAGGAGCGGAAATTCCTAGTACCTCCGCTAAAACTGATGACATTAGTCGACAAAAAACACTTGGGGAATCGACCAATCCAAACGGCAACTTACGGAACATATACTTGTTCGATGAATTCAGACTAAAAGCCGTCATTTCCGACGCTTCTTCTGTTAATGGTACCTGCCAAAATGCACTTATCAGGTCAAGACTTGAGAAAACAACACTCCCACCTATGCTCTGAATCAAATCTGAAATATTCGGCAATGGGTAACGTGCGGGTCTGGTAACCGCATTGAGCTTGCGAAAATCTACCACTAGTCGGAACTCGCCTTTCCCCTTCTTTGGGACTATCAATATAGGACTATTAAACGGAGACATACTCTCACAAATTATACCATCCTCAATCATTTTTTCAGTTTCTTTCTTCATTATTTCCTGGTATTCCACAAGGGTACGATACTGTTTCGTATACACTACTGCATCTGGATCTTTCAATATGATATTGTGCTTCAACACATGGGTGCAACCCAATGGTTCATCCTTCAGAGCAATTCCTTTTCGATTTTTATTCAGGATATCTAACAGTTGATCTGTAATTTCATCATCCGCTGAAGCATTAATATGCTCTCTAGTAACTTTCGTTAGATCCTCAGCTTTCGGTCGGACTTCTACCACATCGACTTCATTTAGATCTTTATCCTCTAATTTCTCGATTTGCGTTATTAGAGCTCCTCCTCGTAATCTTACTTCCTCCCCATTTGGGTTAAGGAACATAATGGGTAATGCTTCATTTTTCACTACTGCTAGCGACGATGCTATCATTAGTCCAGCGGACGTTACACTATTCTGAACTAAATACGTATCACCATTTTTAATACCTGGCTTGCTGATCGACATAATTACATTTTCGTATCCGGGAATGACTAAATCGTAATCAACGTGGACATCCGCCTCTACATTATCCTCATAAATCATCCATACTCTATCATCGGTTACCTTTGTGACGTTAGTTCTAAGTCCAGTATTATAAAATGTTATTTCTCCCATCGAGAAATCAATCTTGGCCTCACTATCGCACAGTAAATCCGTCCCGATCAAAATTTCTGACTGTATACCTACGTCATTACCTACAACTACGGCTTCTACCGTTTTCTCTACACCTCCTGCGAGTTTTAGCGTTACGACTGTCTTCCCTTTTACAGCTATCGACTGCCCAGTTACACCCTTAATTCGCATACTACTGGGATTTCTTGGCGTGTTCACCGCCTCTCTCTTTATTAAAGTCACTGTAGATCCCGTGTCTACCAGTGCTCTCATCATCCTGTTATTCACACAGATATCTACCGTGGGTCTGCGCATGATTCTCTCACTACGGCTCGGGTGCACATCATCGGTGTTGCACTTTACCACAACAGGTTTCTCTACCTGAGACTTTATCGCTGCGAGCTTATATCTCTTCATACGCTTTCTCACCAGCGTTACAGAACAATGTTTTATCTCATCAACTTTTTCCTCGTTTATTACTTCCCTGCTATTCGTTTGGCTTGAGCTACTCTCACTCAAGATTGTGTCAGGTCTCTTGCCCGCACTTACTCGCACATTCGAGTTTAATGTTTCTGCAGTTAACTTCAATATCTCGTCTTTGTATGCCCTTGCACTACTATTTTGACTGTCCTCGTTACCCAGTCTTATTCGAGTTACATTGTCGACGCTATTTCGACCTCGGTCTGCAGCTGTTACAACCTTTTTACATACATCGTTACATTTTATTACGTCACATATTTTATCGGTACGACCTTTCCGGTCGCAGGCCTCGGGCGCTACTGTTTCTCGTACTCTTCACTACAGGGTTCAAATTTCTCTCTGAACAATTTATACTAGGCTCAGTACAAATTCCCGTCTTACGTACTGGCTCCGTAGCGCCTGGCCGACGACATCAGTCGTCAAATGTCTCTTCATATTCCCGTTCCTCTGTGCAGAATACTCGGTTGGCAGGTGCTCTTCTTTTCAGGCAATCCTACGCCAAGTGTCCACATTTGTTGCATTCGTAGCAACGCCGTTGGTCATACATTTGATTGTATTCTGTGCCTCTTCCGCGCGGCTGTCCCCTCCATGGCGGTAACGATCCCCTCCATGAAGTCTCCGGCTGACCTCCTCCTCTTAACGGCGGACGTCCCCCCCTCTCTGCCCCGTTGTCCTCTGTATGGGGCTTGCCACCGGCCCCTCGGGCTTCCTGATTGCATATACATAACGTCTTCGGCGGAGTCTCCATTCACATCATCCCTTGGATGCTCTATATCTAGGGTACGGACTTCCGCTACTGTTTCTCCGGCCACCATGACGTGCCTCCTTGCTGCGTACACATCTTTATCCGTACTTGTAACATGTTTTATAACTTTCATATAAAATTCCGGCAGCGGTTCATCATTTCGTTGCTTCAAAATCGTATCTTCACATACTTTGCGTTTGAGAAATTGGGCCACTAGGAAGACTGCTAAAATCTCATGGTAGACTTCTGACATGGGGCGACGTTCACTATCTTCATCGTAGGCCCGTCTGGACATGAATGTCTCAACGATTCGATCCACGGCTTCTTCTATTTCAGACATATTAAGACCTATTTTATTATTCTCACACACAGCATTGCGGACTATCTGCATCGCCTCTCTCCTGGCATCTACAAAAGATTTATGGGAACCGGTGGCGTACGACCCTTTTAGTTGACGACAGATTTCATTGTAACTTATGCCGTCAAATCGCCTATTCAAATATTTACTGAAAACTCGTCGAGCGTCGCCGTACTTCTTGTTGATGTTATATATAACCTTGAGTTTCTTCGTGTTGTCGTCTGTAATGCCTAGAGAATCGAAATAATTGTTCATAATATCCAGCCACTGATTAATATCTGTTTCTTGGGTGCCACTTGGAGCGGGTGGGTCACCCTTAATCGGAAACCCCCGGAACTTGGGTATTTCTTCCGGAGTGGGCACGTATGTGACCACTTGTTGAGCGTTTCGGGCTGCCGGGCTCGGTCTGTCCGTGCTCGCTCGGTTGCTAAAAGCAGGTGCTGTGGGTTGACTCGGACCCGCCTGTGATAGGGGGTGAAGGTCGGTGGCGACGTGGCTCTCTTCATGTTGATGCTTGTTCCGGGACGCTGGTCTGATTCTATTGGTAGTTCTGCAGTTCGTCGTCCTTTCTGGGGTGGGGGGAGGTAATAATCTTTCAGCCGGAGGGGAACTTTTCTTGTTCGTCTCGGACGTGCTGAATCCGTCTCCAACTCTTCTAGTGAAACGGTTTCGTCCGGTTCGAACAGCGGGTCGAGCGAGTCGTCCGGCTGCTCTCGTTCCTCGTCGGAACTGCCGTGGCGACTCATTCATGGTTCTACAGTATGCCCTACGGATTGGAAGCGAGCCTCACATGCACCTTTCTATACAACCTTTGCTCAAAAAATAAATGCTGGACACCGTGGGACACTTTTGCTGCACTTTATACTTTTTTCCGGAGTTCACTCAGTCCTGGAAATATTATACTACGGCTCTCATTGCTCACATAGCTCTGGCAATACCACGTTTCTCATCGTTCACACAGCTCTTGAAATATTATAATTCTCATTGTTCACACAAGCCGGAAAATATCACGATTCTCATTGTTCACACAGCTCTTGAAATATTATGCCGTACTCACTACTGTACCAGATACATGGGGCATTCAAATACTCACAATATGGTACAGACCTGCAGATCTGCACCCGTTGAACAGTTGATCACGCCAGTCCCCATACTGGCCACCAATTCTGTCAGGCTCCCGGTGACAGCGATTATCGTCGATTATCTTTATTGTGGATCCACTCGTTTACTTGTTACTTCGTATATTCTCTTTATCTCGTTTATCTCCTTTCTCTGAGATATATATATATTCTGCTGGTACAGTGAGGCAATGAAACGTTATTCCAGAGGTTGCTTTATTCTCTCCAATCCGTAAGGGTGTTACACAACTGACACAGGTGAGTCAAATGGTAACGACTGTAGGGAACACAAAGCTATGGGCAACCGTGCCTTATATGCGCTGTCTTATCTATCGCTTGCGTCTGGTGACCGTGAAGCAGCCACCTTAACTTGGTCTACTGACATAGTCCTTGCTTTTTTTCACTAACCACAACAATGTCATCAGTATATATCAAGCATCTCAGTTTTTCCTCTTTAACTTTCAGTCCCAAAAACTCATTCTCAGTCGGACAACTGGAAGCAATTATAATATATAAAACTCAATGAGTGATCTTCATACCCCGGGTAATAACTCGTTAATAGTTGCAAAAATATTTGATTTACTTTACTAAATACATCTTGCGGATTTTTTACAGGAGTACAGCGTTGAATTAAAAAATATTACTTATCAGTTTGAACCATTTCTTATAGCATTTCGTGTCAGAAAATTTGCGGATATCAAAGACGACTTTATAAGTTGGAACTTCAGCCTGTTAAGTCAAGAACGCTTAACAAATCGTAGACTTTGAATATAATATATTAGTAAATAGGAGAGTAGAATCTGTTGGGATGAAGTATAGATTATATGGAAATATTCATCAAATCTTCAGCAGCGGTAACTCTACCTATCCCTTGTTAAATATTTGAAATGCTCTCTTGTAGATACTAGAGATTGTAAACTAAGGAAAACTTAGCCTACCTTCTGACGTGGAGTTACATAGACTAGTATTGGAAGCATTGTAGAAGAAGAAGATCTCAATTAAAACGTGTTATGAACTAATGATATCGTATCCAAAAGTCCATGTATTTTCTAATCAAGTGTTTCCTTTATTTTAAGAAAAAGAAAAACTTCCGAGAAGCAAGTTAAGCAAGACTAAAAGTGATTTCGTTGGGTAAATGGTATCTAGTCTTTGAAGCTGTGCATTACAAGTGTTGGTCTAGTAATGAAAGAACTTGGAAATCAAGAAAAACTTATCTTTTTGACATTGCACACAAGGTTGCATGAACAAAGTTTTTACATGACTCAGCAGCTACAGGGGGATACATGTTCTGAAAAACAAATATTTAGATCAGTGTAATTAATAATTTTTTAAGATTTTGATAATTGAAATGTCACATGTGAAATGACTGATGAACCAAATCTGTATCAAGGTATAATTGTGGAATTTAGTGTTGTTGTGATGTGATTAATTTGCAACTGTTATGTTAATTTTGTAAGTGTAGGTTTATCAGTAGGTGTGTTAGTGTGCAGTACAAGGTAGAGGACATCAAAGTGACCTAATTTTGGCAAGTTCATTACAAAATTTAATCCTCTGAAGAGTTCAAAATTCATGCTAAAGTTTCAAAAAATGTTTAGTTTTTATGGAAAGATAATAGTTAATGCTAGTATAGAAATTTTACTGTAGATGTTCTTTTTTGAAGTTCAGAATTCTTAGTTTTGAGGTAGTATATTTGGAAAATCTTGTGGAAATATGTGGGAAGTCAAAAATTGATCCCGTAGATAATACAGGGTGGTGCATAAGTAACTCACCCTTTTAAAAATTAATAATAAATAAATTATGAAAGGTATAATGATGGGAATAATTGCAAACAATAGAGGAACTCTTAAAGTTTATTTACATGTCGTATCCTGTCTACAGATACCCAGTGTATATTGCGGTAATACTTTATTATTAATTTTTTAAAAGGGTGCGTTACTTATGCACCACCCTGTACAATATCTGCCTACATCCTGCAGTGTTGTATCTCAAGCTTTACTGTGATAATCCTGGTTCTTTGTGAGCTTTATTGCTGTTTTTGCTAACTTTTATTTAACAATGACTGAATATATATATTTTGTTGAAAATTACTTTTTTACAGTGCAAATGAAAGAATATTTTGCATGATCATATTATTTAGATTGCTTTATGTGTATTTTGAAATTGTGAAGAAAAATTTAAAATTTAGCACTATTTTCAATAACATTGAGGATTTTAAACTTATTTTCATCAAAATGGAAGGTAAAAAACTGAATTCCTGTAATAGATTTAGGATATAGTTTAAAGCTTCCTTGTGAAACAAGTTGCCTTGTGTCATGTTGTGTAGACTAGATTGGAAAAAGATCATATTAAGTTCTCTTAATTACCCTCAAATGAGAAAAGTTTTATTGAATTTTCTTCACATTTTATCAGTAATTCAAAAATATCCTGAGGAATTAATTCTTAAATAGAAAACTATAATAGTGAATAAGTGAATTGTTGTATGTAAGTCTAGACTAAGATTTTATTATAAAACTGACATATATACATTCTGTTTCAGCTATATTATCTGCAAGTTTTAAAGTTAAAAATTAACAGAAAATTTTTCTGTAGTGAGTAAGTGTTGTAGAAACATTTTGTTTCTGTAAAATAATGAATTTGTCTGATAAGAATCCTTATAGTAATGGTCTTGTATATGCAGGTTTCAACCAGGACCAGGGTAAGTAGAATTTGAGTTATATAAGTCTAAATATGCATATTGTGCCTTCAATTTAGCTACTGTGTACCTCTGAATGTAAATATATTTTAAAAGTTTAGTGTGCTTGAAAATTTGAAAATGTTGTTAAAAACTTAATTGTTGCTTTACCATTTTTATGAAACTTAACTGCTACACTTGTGAAGTTTTTTGTGTATTTGATGATATACAGAATTTCCTTTATTTTAATTATTATTATATATATATATATTATATATATTATTTAATTATATTAAATAAAATTATTTTGAGTAGACCATGGCTGATTATTTGCACAGTTTGTAATACAAAATTTGGTTGTAGGCTGCTTTGTGTGTGGCACTGAAAGTGGATTCCGTGTCTTCAATTGTGAGCCTCTGAGGGAGAAGGAGAGACAAGACTTCCCTGATGGAGGCATTGGTCACGTTGAAATGCTGTTCCGCTGCAATTACTTGGCACTTGTTGGAGGTGGACGCAATCCTAAATTTCCTCCACAAAAAGGTGATTCTTGATGTCTAATTCCAACTTGCTAAAGCTATGGTTGTGAACTTGATATAGTATTTCTTTTGGCAATATGAGCATCTAAAATATTGAAATATTTAGTTTGTAGATGCTGTGTGTTATAGGAATTTAGTCTCTTATTTTAGGCATTTAGTGTCCATATTTTTGTTGTGGGTTGAGAGAGCAATTGTATCATTGTATTTTGTCAATTTGTCAGGGTTTTTTGTCCATTTGTTTACTTTTTTGTTTGAAATAATGCCGTATTCAGATATGCTTGTATATTTTTTAAATATATATATTTTAAAAAGAAAACAAATTCTTATTATTTAATTTTTTAATAGCTATATTCTCTTGATGAACTCTGAGAAAACATAAATAAGGACAAAATAATACGGCATGGGACTTCGGTATTGAACCAAGAATGGGCCAAACGGCTCGTTCCTATTGCCTTATTCTATTCTAATAATATTTGTAAATTATGTTTTGAGCTCATCAACTTTCAGGAAGCAGTTTGGTGTAGACAGCTTTTCTTCTAAACCTGATATGGTTATGAAAATTTGGCTTCAGCTATCATAATTCAGCAGTTGATTTTTATTTGTAGAAGTTGAAACATATCAAAATGCAAGTGTAAAAGTGTTGTGACAACTAATAAGGTCATGTTATTAAGCAGGAATTGATGTCAATGCTAAAGTTCTTTAGCTATGGTGGTTGATGTAGCCAGTGCATTAATTTTTTTACAATGTGGCCTCCTGCTAGTCTCATAAATTTGTTTAATTTTACCTCTCAGGCATTTTTCATTATGGTCATAAGAAGGCAGTGATTTAGATTTCTTAGTCTCCTTCATTTTGTGTAGATGAGTTACCTCTTATTTTTCTTGTGCACATTTTCATTTTGTGTAGGTGAACGAACTTTCTTTTATTGATTTCCTCATTGATCGTTCATTACCAGAAGGAATGTGTGTTGCAGTGATAGTGTGGGACGACCTGAAGAAGAAGGCAGTCATTGAACTGGAGTTCCAAGAGAAGGTGATAGGCGTGCGACTGAGACGGGACCGTATCGTGGTGCTGTTACTGGATACCATTCATGTGTACACGTTCACATGCACACCCCAACATCTGCACACCTTCCCCACAGCACCCAATCCTAGAGGTAGGTTGTTGTTTGCACGGCGTCCATTCCTAGAGGTAGGTTGTTGTTGTTTGCACGGCGTCTAATCCTAGAGGTAGGTTGTTGTTGTTTGCACGGCGTCTAATCCTAGAGGTAGGTTGTTGTTGTTGTTTGCACGGTGTCTAATCCTAGAGGTAGGTTGTTGTTTGCACGGCGTCTAATCCTAGAGGTAGGTTGTTGTTGTTGTTTGCACGGCGTCTAATCCTAGAGGTGGGCTGTTGTTGTTGTTTGCACAGCGGGTGATTTAGAGGTCGGTCATCGCATGATGCTTGGATGGCTGAACCATTGCAGTCAATGCTCAAAATATGTTTTTTTTAAGTCTGAAGGAGATGATTTTCTTATGATTTTTATTGGTAAACCCGTCAAAAGTTTTAGTTTTCAACTCTGTGGGCCATAATAATTTTGAATGATACTTTGGTGATTTACTCAGAGGTTATTGCAGGAGTAAATCCTGTTATTCAGGAAAAATATCAATATTCTCTTCTGTTGACAAGTTAGTCATTGTTTTTGTTATTTAGCCACAAAAATAAAATGTCATTTTCTTACTTGGGTGAAGTAAAAATATTTGCTGAACTTGCCCTTACTGTATGTGCAAATCTGTGAGCAATTTATTTGTATGTGATATTCATAGATAGGACTGATCTACCATATAAAAATTAAACAGTCTTAGCAAGTGTACACTCAATTAATTGATTAAGTGCTGATGTACCTGTTTTGCATCAATGAGTGCTGTAGAGTACACTATTTAAGTGAGCTCTTACCTACCTTCCAAATAATCAACACTATATAAGAAAACGCCGTGTCTTCTTAAATAAACAAATTTATTTATATTTTTTGTGCGTAATTTCTCTTTTGTTATTACAATGGGAGTCTCCCTTAAATACTGGTAGTTAAATCCGTAGACTTTCAGGTATAAAGATTCTTAACCGCTGGAGTTGAATCCGTAGACTTTCCGATTAGGTCTGAGAATCTGTTGCTTCAAGTTCTTCCTTCAAATGCATGATATTGAATCCCTTTATTTTTAACGGGCATACACACTGGTCTTTAATATTGTTCTACTTTGAATTATTGGGTGCGCAGGTATCTGCGTGCTGTGCCCAATTAATTGATTCACTTTTGATGTACCAGTTTTGCATCAACGACGGTGTACAGTATTAAAGTGAACTTTTAGCTACCTTTCAAATAATCTTCAATATTGTTTTACTTTCAATGTATTGGATGCACAGGTATCTGCGTGCTGTGCCCCAACAGCAGTACAAGTCTACTGGCGTTCCCTGCCCCCACGATGGGGCACGTGCAGCTGGTGGACCTCGCTGCCCCCACACCACCACGCTCCTCCTTGCCTGCTCACACCACCAACATCGCTGCTCTCGGTGAGCTCTGTTCCTTTCAAACCACAGCTCTCTTCCTTTCAAACAACAGCTCTGTTCCTTTCAAACAACAGCTCTGTTCCTTTCAAACAACAGCTCTGTTCCTTTCAAACAACAGCTCTGTTCCTTTCAAACAAGAGCTCTGTTCCTTTCAAACAAGAGCTCTGTTCCTTTCAAACAACAGCTCTGTTCTCGTCTTCTCTACAAATGGCTAGTCTACTGCATGCTTGGTTTTGTGCTGTGTACATCTTGGCATTTGTTTGAAACCTATTGTCGTGTCAAGTACCTTGAGAAATATTAGGTTGTTACAAAACTAATGGCCGCTCGAAGGTCTGGAAGGCTTCTGAAATCGGGCATTATTTTTGTAACAACCTAATAATTGATGAAGTCTCAGGTGAGGAAGATGAAATAAAGATTTTCTGTAGATCCTCGAGTGCTTGTATCACTTTGGGATTTTTAGCAATTCTTGAGAAGAGATATGCATTATTATTGGGATCCTATGGAAATAAATAATTCAAGTATGCAACATTCCATTAAACTATTCTTATGAAGCTTGTGTGGTTCTGCACTGTTCTAGATAAAATATGCTCATCAAATGGCCCAAGTGTTGTAGTTGAAATTATGCTCATCAAATGGCCCAAGTGTTGTAGTTGAAATTGTGTTCCTTCTGGATTTTCACTCTGCCACTTCTCGGTTCAAGTTTTGTGATTCTTTTTGAAGGAATGTCCCAATGAAAGCTACAGCAGATGTTGTATCCTATACAGCTTGCTCTTGGTTTTAATATTGAAAAAAATCATGAGTTCTTGCTATGAGGGTTTTAAAATGATTCTATTTAGGATCTTTGTACCTGTTTTGTGATGACTGATATAGCACTGACATGTTACTCACCATGTGTGTGGTCATAGCCCTGAGTTTGAGCGGTGCTCTCCTGGCCACGGCGTCCGTCAAAGGAACACTCATCAGAATCTTCTCGACCAGTACAGGCGAGCGACTGACTGAGCTTAGGAGAGGAGCCAATCCTGCTAACATTTACTGGTGAGGCTAATGCCGCTACGCCATCTTGTTTTGTGCCATCTTGTTCTGTGCCATTTCTCTCGTTTCTATCTTGTTCTGTTTTTTATTTCAGTTTTAAAATTTTTGTTGCGTTGATTGAATTTGTTCACTTAGGTTGGCAGTTTTGTTCAGTTTTACTATTACAAGGTGTAATGCAGGTAGAAACTTTGTTAGCAACATTTTTACACTCCATTGTGAAAAATGTTTAGATCTGGATGACTACCTACGTTTTCGATGGTCATTGCACCAAACTATTGAATGTACATGTAAGTAACGCTTGAAAGCATAAAATACTTTTATGAGAGCTGTTTCCAACTGTCTACTTCTATTTGAAAGACTTTTTCATAGCTACTGCTCCATGAATTCGTTTACAATTATGAAGATGCTACGCACAAATAAGAACGTACATGTATTCATATATTACTCTTTGAGGCAACATAAAAATAAAGTCCTGAAGGTATTCCACCTGTTCTGACGTGCAAGTATTGTGTGTTGCAGCCTAAACTTCAGTCAAGACAGCAGCCTCGTGTGTGTGTCCAGCGATCATGGCACGGTGCACGTCTTCGGTATCGACGACACCCACAAGAACAAGCAGAGCAGGTAATTAATGTGCAAAGTGTGGGGGCAGTCTGTACCACCTGCTCCACTCTCGTTTGATGCATGTGGAAGCCAAAATGCCTAGTGACCACCTGCTCCACTCTCGCTTGATGCATGTGGAAGCCAAAATGCCTAGTGACCACCTGCTCCACTCTCGCTTGATGCATGTGGAAGCCAAAATGCCTAGTGGCCACCTGCTCCACTCTCGCTTGATGCATGTGGAAGCCAAAATGCCTGGTGGCATTGAAGTTTATGCTAAGATCCCTGCCAGTACCGTTACGCTATATCACTGCTGATAGTGGCTAATTTTGCAGGTTTTCTAGTAAAGTTTCGTTGACGAAAGCCACTCGAATGATAAGGGTAGGGGGACCTGCAGCAAGGAATGGCTTTTTGCATGGTTAACTTATTGCAAATTTATTCTTCTTCCAAAAGCATACCTACTTACGGTACTTAGTTATTTCTTCGTCATTTAGGATAATGCAGTTCAAAATACCAGAAGCCTTTACCATCTCACGTGTGGTCCAGATATTTTTGAAACATTCATTGAATTTTATTTTCCTTTGTAGATGTGATCATAATTTTTTCGATATGTTTGCAGTTTGGCCGGCACGTCGTTCTTGCCAAAGTATTTCAGCAGTAACTGGAGCTTCAGCAAGTTTGAGGTGCCGGGCGGTGCTCAGTGCCTCTGTGCGTTCAGTCCTCACACTAATGCTGTCATAGGTGCGTATGGGGAAAATAATAATAATAATATGTGCGTATGTTGCGGCTGCTGCCCTCGTTTCTACCGCTCTGTCCTGACTTCAGTTTAGATTCCTTGGACTCGTCTGCTGTGTCCGAACCTGGTTCAAAATTTAAGTTTCTTCAGCTCTACACTGTAATCTTAACTTGTCGTAGATGTGTACAACTTTAGGCGGGTATTTGTGCATAGAAAAATTGCTAGTAAATTTCGATGTAACAATTTCGGCTCTTGAGGTGAAGATCTTGTTATCAAATTTACCTTATTTCCTACTAAAAAATGATTACTATTGCTCTATCACTTCGATGTATAAGCTACAAAAGGATTTTTTATATTCCAAATAAAACTTACCGTCCAGCATCAAGGAAAACAGTCTTACATTAGTTATAGCACAAGAAGGGTCCATTCCATTGATCAAAGTATTCAGTAGTAGCGTAATTATTTAATCTAATATGTGTGCCACTAAAAGTATTGTTACCTGCAGCTGTGTGTGCGGATGGAAGTTTTCACAAGTTCATGCTGAAGAACACGGGCGAGTGTGAGCGAGACTCCCATCATCACTTTCTCACCATGACTGACACCCACCACCCCTCTCACACGTCGGCCTGAGCTACAAGGTGCAGGCTTAGTGGCAATGGTGCGCCGCCTTGTTGGTAGTTGGCTGTTGTGGTTTTGTTGCTACTGTATGTAGCAGTTGTGGTAGTAATACGTATCATGACGGTTATGATATACATATTGTTGTTGCTAGGTCGTTCTAACATGGGTAGTTGTGTAGATGCTGTGCTATCTGCTACAGTGGAACCTCGGTTTTCGAACGCTTCTGTACTCGTACAAATCGGTTTTCGACCATAAAATTTTGCTCGAATTTTATGGTTGAAAACCGATTTGTACAAGTATAGAAACGTTCGAGAAATGTAGTTCCACTGCACTGTCTCGTACTTATACTTTTACTACAGCGCTGTTACGAGTCGTGATGGTGTTTGAGTGAAAGGATAGTATATTACGGAGCTGCTAGTTATGGTAGCACTTGCACAGAACTACCCTCATGAGCAGCGCCGTGCCGAAACGGGCAGATACCACAGCTACAGCTACTGCTGCTGCAGGACAGTTCTGGACTACAGTTCAATATCAGAACTGGAGTTCCCCCAACGCTTGACGGGGCTCCGTTCAAGGTGAAACACTTAAGGAAAATTGTGTTGAGTGATACCGGCTAAAAGCTCTTCCGTACCTGTTCTTTTCAAGTCTTCTTTCTACTCAGCTTAGAGATTCAAATTATTTTATTAGGCTTATGCTTGTTAGCTTTTTCGTTTATAAGTACTTGTTTCGTTGTTGATTTTTTATTGTCAACATATTTACGAACTTGGTTGCTCTGTGTAGCTGTAAAAAGCAACTTACAATGTCCTCTTAGCTGCTGAGGTCTTGAAACCATGCTTACTTCTAAACAATCATTTTCTTTAAATTCTGTTCTCGGTTTTTAAAAATTGTTTGGTCACTGCTTCTCGTTGCATTGTTTGTTTATATTTGTGTTCGTGTTACGATTTTCATTCCATAATTGTAAAGTACGCGTAAATTTCATCAAGCACAGGGTGCGGCAACTTAACTTCATTTTTTTCAAAGCAAAGCGCTTTGATAAAAAGAAGTTATGTTGCCAGAGCCTGTATATTCACCGTCTTCTTTCAAACGATTAGGAACTTAGAAACTGGTGAAAGGCTATGTTGAAGGCGTTATTTCTGCTCCCAAAGTCTCATTCTGGATTGCGAGTTTTATAATTTTCTCTAGGAACTCTCAATCAGCATCTTTTATCTTTCCGATAAGCATGCAAAGGCGAGCTATTTTCCTCTAGTGCAGTGTCTCTCCAAGTGGTCCGTACCGCCCCCCTGGGGGCGTTGAGGAAATGCAAGGGTGCAGTAGGAGGGTACGCCTTAAATGGGAGGCATATATTACTGTATAATATACAGTAGTATAATCATTAGGGGGCGGTAATTGAAAAAACTTTGAGAAACACTGCTCCAGTGTAACGCCTGCCTCCTAGGCCCGTCTCTTTGGAGTATGGAAATCAAAGCTAGATTCTCTCTACAGAGTCTTTAATGTCAAAACAATCGTTCAGTCAGAATTAATTTATGTGAAAACAAAATTTACCCTAGCAAATGTGTTTAGTGTGACGCTGCACAGCCGAAAGCAGCACGGATTAGGCCGAGGATAGGGGTTTATGAGGTAAAGAATTACTCAAGAACATGAAGATTTAATTGAGGATTTAGGAAGTCTGAAAGATCTGACTGGCAGTTGATTATTTCTCGCAATTCAGGTACACTTTGAATGATTTTTCCTGTTCAGTTTCATTGTGTTTTTGTAGTTTTCCTACATTTTCGGATTTTACTTGTATTTTGTTTCATTTCTGTTTTCGCTTTCACAATGCACACGTCGATGATTGTTCGCTTTCATATGGGACGTTTCTTCATATGCCATTTTATGGTCGCCCTCTGTGCACCCTCCCAATGTACGTATATTCGACACGTTCAGCTTCCACATATTTTTGAAGCATCATACTATTTCTGCTAGGAGTTAGTATTTTATATATTTGTAGGATATTCTCTTTAAAATGTAATTTCAGGAGCACTAACGTGTCGATGATGGTCTGCTTCTCTGTGATGTTCGCATGCTACTTCATTTCTATTAATTAATCATAAACTGAAGTATTTTAGTCCCTTGTCTACCTTCATGGTCGCTGCCATGGCGTGTTTGTGTTTGTGTCATGAAAAATTGCATCCTTGCAATGCGTAATTACCAAAAATATTAATAGTAATAATGGATTTGAGTGCTTAATTATTCGGTCTTGATACGGAGCGTTGAACTCTGAATATAACATAAAGACTTTAAGGCATGGAGTTTAGGTGCACAATCAGTGTTGTTTATGGGTCCTGAATTATGAAGGTATGTGGCCGAAGTGAAGAAACCTAACAAACAGTTCATGAAAGAATTAAAACATACCAGGTGTCTTGGAGCGGTGTATCTTATAAACTCTTTGAGCCCCCATACGCTCTGTAGTCACATGAGTTTGGAATAAGTTAAACCGTGTGTGATGCTAGATATTACTAAGAAGTTACGCTTTTATGCTTAAATGAGTATTTGATGCACAGACGGAAAAACAATGTTCGAGTTATTATATTAATTGGATAGTAACTGAAAAAATTAAGTCAAAAATGGTAGATCTTTCCATGTAGAAATATCCAGTACATTTTTGTTTAAATTGTATATAGAGTGTCGGACTACAAATGTGTATACAGGGCTAATTTTATCGTCTGCATTTCAGTAGCATGGGTACGACTCTGATATCATTAGAAATAATTGTCATGCAAGGGAAAGAAGAAAAGCGAGTTCTCTTTGAGTCACAAAATCTTTAGTTGTACCTTATAGAATAGAATGAAGCAATGAAATAGAATGAGGCGATAGGAACGAGCCTTTTGGCTCATTCTTGGGTCGGTACCGAAGTCCCATGCCATAATTCTAGCCACCGATGGTCACACACAAACCGACCACGGTGGCAGTGGGCCTCGAACCCGGGTCTTTCCGCATCACAAGCGGGTTCGCTCACCGGTCGACCAAGCTGGTGGTTATTGTATGACTGAGCCTGGTTATTGAATGACACTTAATACAGAATGGACCATGAGTTAGGTCCTTTCGCAAATGCTGGATTGTCGAGCACAGCTACGCTAACAGCTCTGATATGCTGAAAAACTTGAAAAAAACTTTTATTGCTTGATCGTTTTTAAAAGCTACCTTACTTAGGACACACCCTATTCCTAAACTTATTTTGGTATATGTTTTCTACAGATGTAGTGTTTCATTTAGTTTTTTGGTCAGAGTGATGCTAAATTTTCTCTGAATAGCCACTTTTAAGTTTTTTTTATTACCATACTTCTCTTTTCATCAGCTTCTTTTTAACATCAATTATTTAGTTGGAAAAAAGCCTGTAGTGTTTCATTTTGTACATTGTATAGGGTGCGAAGGAAAATAAGTTGAACGCATTGGTATCCAAACTGTTTTGACATTTCTTAGGCCTCATTGCTTATGCTTTGACTAGTAGACCCCCATGGGAAAATTCACATGTTTTTTTGCTGAACTTTTTAGTTTTATTTGCTAGTGGACGTGGGCTTTGCGAAGGAGTTTCGACATTGAAGGATGTGCCTTTGGTATCCACAATACAATGGTTACAATACATGTATACTCTGCCGTATTTTCTCCTATCTAAATCTAAAATCGTGACAGAAAGACGGAACAAGTAAGCAAGCAACAAACTCTATTATTTTACTGTGGAATCTTACGAAAACTTGCTTACAGATTAGTGCTAACATCGAAATTTTTAGGCGGTTCAAGCTTTGTTGCTTAGCTTTCTTGTGTCTGTGTTAGTTGGAAAGATTGTGCGCTCAGAAAGTCATGTTAAAACCATGTTTGGGGTGAATGTGGTCACTATGAAGTAATTCATAATCGTTGCTCACCGATGGCTTCTTTAATCATTGTTAATTTCACAGGCCAGTCAAGAATAAGTTGTAGGTGTCTCGAATTCTGAACTGTAATGAAACACGACATTTAAGTAACGCGTCAATGGTTACCAGTGTTTCTATTCTCCGATACTGTTATAGTGTCTCGTCTCAGCAGGTAGTTGTGGTGATGGCGATTGACCTGTTGTTTACTGGGGACTTGGCTCTCCACGGCAGTGTCCTGAGTTTTTAACTGAAGGTGCAGATGGTATCCATGCTTGTCAGTGAAAATGGGGGCCACTAATTACAAGCATAATCTGGCTGTTCAACACAGAATCAACGACTGTTGTTGCAGGAGTTTGTCGTGGGTTTATTTGTATAGTTGGTTGGGTCTTGCTTCTCTTCATCTTTGCTGGGGGACAACTGACGTGTTGGACAAGCGCTTTTTTATGCCAGCGGAGTTTTTTCTTCGGGAGTCTATTTCATTCATCAATTTTCGGTATTCTAATATGCTCTCTAAAACTTTAAACCGTCTTCGAGGTAGTCACTTTGGTGTAAGTATGGATAATTTAGTTAATCTAGTGATGGATATTCAACTTGCAGGCACACTCCCGCGTTTAACATGTTGCTTTGAGCCTTCTTGATTGATGCTTTTTCGTAAAACGGATCAAGTCTACGACTGGTGTGGCTAGTCGACTGTCTTTCACACGCCAGTATTTGCCTTAAAGTTAATTGCCGTACGCCAGCATGTGTCGATTCTGCTTATTCTACTCAAGCGTGCTGTGTTGACTACAACTTAATTGTTAATTTTATGATTCACTTTCTCGTGTATATCCGCTCTCTGACCTCCCGGTATTTTATACACTGCCTCGTCTTACATGAGCTACTTGTTAATGAGTGCGAGGAAAGCTAAAAATGAGGCTAGAAACGTATTTTTTCTAACCTCCCTCGTTGAAATTAATTCTCAAACAGCAACTTGGTCACTGGCAGCGGTAGTGCCTGCAAAAATAGCTGTCAAATCTTGCCGAGGGAATTAGAGTGACACTTGGAAACTGTCTGGAGCTGGATACTTGTGTAATTAAGTACAACTTTCAGTTGTTTTGATCAATAATTTTAGCCAGCAGTTCTTCTCCCTGATCATTTCTGTAGTTTTTTAGAGAACTTTAAAATCTATATTTTAGTATGGATAGTTATTTTCCAATAATGTTTCATTCACACTACAAAGTCCGAAGCTTTGTAACTGAAACGACATAGCGTAACATTAGAGATGAATTCGAAATGAAACTAATTTTGTGCTCAGAATGGAAGTCAAGCCTTTTTTTTTGGCCTTTTATCTTAGACTAGAACCACTTGAATGAAGTCTGATGTTTAAAACTGCTCGTTGTTTTCGCTTTCAAATTCGGAATGGGACGTGAGACGACCAGATTTGATGCCTGAATCCCTTATTTCAACGAGTTTGTTTAAAAATATTCACGACTCAAACTTGGTTAACGATTTGGGATGGTGTGAGACTAGCTCAGTTTTAAACTCTTAACAAGTTTCCTGCGATTGCCTAGCCAGTGCAAATCTTTACTTTGTACACATAGTCCCTAGAAAGCTTGGAAAAAATTACAGAACCTAACCTGAGTGACCCACCGGTGGGTCACTTCGCATGAAATGTAATTCAATTGCGACATAGCAGTATTGCGTGTCCAGCTCCAGGCACTCACGCACTGTACAGCATGTGCACTGTATCATAACTATTTATTGTGTAGTTATTTCTGTATGTAATGTCCGTCGCTACTGTCGAATTAAGTGTTACTTTTTTCATGTCTATCGCACGTTGTCATTTTTTTTAAGATGTATGATGTGTGAGTACGATTCCATGGATGTTGAAAATTGAAGAACGGTCTGCATAATTCGTGAAATAAACTCGTGAGCTGCAATCATAATTCTGTTGTTTTCCCCCTCGGCAGTCGATAAGCATACATTAGTCCTGTCAAAAAAGAAGACAGTGACTTATGATATTTTCAGTTTCTGACGCTTTATTTTCTTGATATTGGATAGCAACCGAAGGAGTTTCACTTTAGAAGGTTTCGACTAGATAGACCTAGTTTTAAATCAGTTCTTTTTATCATAGTGATATGTTAAGTGTTGAAGTTATTATGGGGTAGAGATCAGAGTAACGTTAAATTGATCATGAAGAGTGTGATGGGAGATGAGGAGGAGCAGTGGGATGGTTGGGGCTTTGGCAGAATAGTAGCGAGTCGAGGGCATTGGGAGCTCTGAAAATTAAGTCGAATATTAACATGTTGCCTCCGATTGCCTGATTGGTGTAAAACTTCACTTTGTACGCATAGTCACTAGAAGGACCTGAAAAAATTACAGAACCAAACCTTAGTGGTACACATACGTACCACTTCGGAGTCAACGTGTTAAACGAGGTATGTATGCGGAGACAAGTTTAAGGCTACGCTATTTTTAATTAATCACACGCACCGAACATTTTCCAACATATTAATATTGTCTTGGGTAAATGTACATGTGTAGAACTTCTTCGCCTTGAAGACACGAGCCTCGCAGTGTGCCTCAATAAATTTTGCCTGTTCAATTAAAGAGGAAGCTGCGATTCCGTACGTCACAGGCACTCTTCTCTGAGGTCTACGGCGTCACTGGCTGAGGACGGTCACGAACCTTCACAACTTGTGCATTTAATTGATTTTCACGTGTGGTAGAATAGAATAAGGCAATAGGAACGAGCCGTTTGGCCCATTCTTGGTTCAATACCGAAGTCCAGGTAGCCACTGGACTTTTATTACTCAAGAACCAAGGTATCTTTTTGTCATGACTTATACTAGGGGTTGAATAATTTAGTATTTTCAAATGAATTTTACTGTTCTCATGACGTCGTGGTTGTTTTTACGCGTCTTAGAATAAGTTAATTAAATCATAATTTCATTAACACTCGCACTTCGTAAGTGAAAAACTTCGATGTGGTAATATCCCAATACAATTTGTTTTTAATACTACGTTAAAGTTGATTCAGATGTAGCTTCTGACTATTGTAAGATTTTACAGCGTGACCCACGATGTGTGTTTGCAGTGAGTACGATGAAATCAGCGCAACATGAACATCAGCTTACTACTTGCAAGCACGACCTCCACTCAGCACAACCATCATAAATAATGTTAAGCATAACAATCTATGCACAACCATCATAAATAATGTTAAGCATAACAATCTATGCACAACTATCATAAATAATGTTAAGCATAACAATCTATGCACAACCATCATAAATAATGTTAAGCATAACAATCTATGCACAACCATCATAAATAATGTTAAGCATAACAATCCATGCACAACCATCATATACATAATGTTAAGCATAACAATCTATGCACAACCATCATAAATAATGTTAAGCATAACAATCTATGCACAACCATCATAAATAATGTTAAGCATAACAATCTATGCACAACCATCATAAATAATGTTAAGCATAACGATCCATGCACAACTATCATAAACGCATGTGTCTACGCTACCGTGTAGAATGTTGTACAGTAAAAATGTATTCGGGTATTTGATTCATAAAAATGATTACGCTCGAGATATCCCTTGATTTCATGCCCGTTAAGGGAATCTGTTTAGAAATAATCAAGAGAATAAATAAATCAGCTTAAATAACATGACAAGACTCTGAAAACATTTGCTGCATATTTACAAAAAATAAATGGATTCTCATTGATTTTTTGACGAAACTGAAAAAGCGCTTACTTATGCATTACTGCCAATTGACCTCAGTCGAAGTAGATTCTTTTCTGGAAACACTTAATGCGATCGCTACCTAGAAGTAGGCAAATACTAAAACATGCAACAAGCGATACAAGGTTTGTAGTCAAGATATCGTCACTTGGAGTAGGCAATTACTGATACTTACGAGTAAATTGCAAAAAAACCACTTGCTCGGACTTAGAATTGATCAGTTGGTCATAAATTACAGTCGGAGGACTGCTTTCCTTCCTTCTTCAGTAGAGGCCCTCGAGTGAGACGCGCTGGAGGTATGAACTGCATGAGGGTTAAACAATCTCTTGAGTTTCATGTCTTTCTTTCTCTACGTACACATAATTAACTTGCTCCTAGCATGAAGTATCAATAATCTGTACTTCTTCGCTGTAGCGACATTGTCGAAGATTTACGACAAACAACCTGAGGTTAACACACTGTTTCAATTTCTTGAATGTAAAGGATGTGCTCGTGGCATCAAGTTCGCGGCTGCGAAAGGTTTAAGAAATAAGTAAAAATTTTGCTTGCTGGAATATTGATCATGAGTGACAATTACAATCGCATCACTCATTAACTTTTATATTTTGTGAAATAATTCTTGGTCGATAGTTACCGCTGCTCTCTGCAATGCTTTAAAGTGGTGCTTAGAGCGTGACGAATACAGCAGCTGTGAAGGCGTGACGAATACAGCAGCTGTGAAGGCGTGACGAATACAGCAGCTGTGAAGGCGTGACGAATACAGCAGCTGTGAAGGCGTGACGAATACAGCAGCTGTGAAGGCGTGACGAATACAGCAGCTGTGAAGGCGTGATGAAAACAGCAGCTGTGAAGGCGTGACGAATACAGCAGCTGTGAAGGATCCTGTCTATAAAGAAATCGATAGCAAAACAAAGGATCCTCAATAATAAAAGACGTGCTCAGACCAAGACATCTTAACGCAATATGACCTAGCGTTGCGTCTATGCAACGCAATAATAATCCATGTCCAAGCGCCTAGCGTTGCATACATGCAACACACATTTTTTCTGTTTATTTCACTATATAAATGATTTTTAAAGGAAAATAAAGCTCTGTTACCGTTCTCTGATGTTTCTTCAACCTAATTCATAACATAAATAATATAAATTTAGAGTAAAATTACTTCCGGCTATAATGGGTTAAGTGTGACGAGGCAGTGCATCATTCTCAGGCATGTCTAAAAAATAAATTTTATGAAGTTTTTTCAGATATTTAAAAATTTAAATATAAAATACTTTAGAATTTTTTTTTCAAATGTACTGTGAATTGCTTCAGTTTGTCTGTTACGAAGAGCAGAAAAATGGTTTATGGTGCATGAAAATAATATATTTTTCCGTAGTTGATCTGTACAGCTTCATTCTCAATAATAAGATGACATTATCAAATGAAGTACTACCACGTGAAACGATTCAGTCATGATTTGTCTTGGGGACAAAGTTTTAAATTCGTTGTAATCTCTTCGTTCAGGAAAAAATTCTCGCCCCGTTCTTTTGATGCAAATTTAATAAAGCTTTTGAGTTTTCAAGTTATTTTTTAATTTTTAAATTAAGAAAAAATTTGATTTAATTTGTTTCCGTTAGTTCAATTTGTGCATAAATTGATTAAAATAATTTTCATGGAAGAGAAATGAAACTTGTTTTTTTGTCATTCTATTGACTCTTAGATCTTATTGTACTTACTATCTTTCCGATATTATTATAAGCATAATGCATGTTAGGGTACTGTTAATATACTTAGAAATTTAGCGTATCAAACCAAGAATAAAATAAAATATGGTAATAGAAACAAGATGTTTTGTCCATTCGTGGGTGGCTACCAAGTCCCCTGCCGTTGCTACTCAAGTTCCATCAGTTAGGTATAGTAGTACAAACAATTATAGTCCACTTAAATTAAAAAATAATAACATGTTACAACTTCTACACACTTGCGATCCCTACTGATGAGTTTGTTCTTCGTTATAAAGTCTTCAAGATTCTTGTTTTCAATTTCTCATACATTTAAACTCATTTAAAAAGGAATTTTTATCATTCAGTATACGTTAGAGAAGTCTCGGTGACGTTCAGTTCTAATTCTACCTTATACATATGTTGATTATGAATCCTACATCTGCAGTCATTGAATTTCCAATTTTCTGATCGAGCTTCCACCAATTTTTACGAAATACTAATGCATACTCATTATTTTTTAGGTTCTACGTAAGCGTCGACATCACTGTTTCATCAAAGGGTCAAAATTTCTTATACTTCACTCCTCGAAATTCCCCTCATACAAAAGTAGAAACGTTTATTAACACAACGCTTTCTTCGCCACAGCAATCCCTAAATGAAGGAATCATCAGGCAGGCAAGGTTGCAAGTGCGATACCAACTAACATTGTCCGGCTTTTTAAGTACAAGCTCAACATCGCCCACACCTAAACAAAGCTGCAAACTTTTGAGCTCGCCATCAGGAAGATTCAAGCATTCGTTTGCTCAAATGACTCGCGGCAACGGCTCTTCGTAACTGATGAGGACCCTAAATAGCAATTTCTTGTGAGAAACCGCCGCGTTTAGTAATTTTTGTAAACCGATGAAGGCAGCTGGTAGCATTAACAAGTTTACGAGCGCTCAAGGTGTAAGATTTGTGCTCATAGAAGTTCGTGTATCATGGTTACGCCGATGGCAAGTGTGTGTAAAATAGTGAAGCTGAGGTAGGATTTGAGGAGGTGATAGAGATCCAGTCGATGCTAGGCTGCTTGTAAGATGCTTTGTTGTGCATGTCTTTCCTATCATGAAAATGTATTTCAAAGTTTATCCAATGATTTTTAATAAATACTAGTGCAATGTGTACCCGCAAAATTCAGGATCTATGAAGTAAAATACA
The DNA here is from genome assembly GCA_006783055.1 of Trinorchestia longiramus. NCBI lineage: Eukaryota > Metazoa > Arthropoda > Malacostraca > Amphipoda > Talitridae > Trinorchestia > Trinorchestia longiramus. Next base: position 131,198 of record VCRD01001186.1, on the reverse strand, counting down.
TTTTTCATTTTTACCCGTGGTATTATCAAAATCTGAATATTTTTCATGAATGTATACAGAACTTCCACCTTCTATTTTTTCTACCAATAACAGGGCCGAGTGGGAGAAGAAAGATAATAACGGAAAAAATGGCGAGTTTTATACTGATCCGGTGCCTTTGGTACCGACAATACAATGCGTTGTATTGTCTAGTCACTCTAGTGCAATGTGTACCCGTTAATTTTGCCATGCGAGCAGCATTGCTTCGTCTTGCCATTTCGCGTTGTTCGTCCGATAGTCTTCGGCGTTTTTCTTTTTGTCGAAGTCTTACTGCTTCTCTCTTACGGTTGGACACGTTTCTATCCATGTTGGTTTTTTTTTGCCGGAATTTTATTCTGAAATATCCTCTATTATCTTTTTGAAGCTTTTCAAGAAAATTACAATTCCGAAAACAATAACTCAATTTCCAAAATCTTTGGTCTTGTACGAAGTGGTAGCCAGGTTACTGGTCAAACTAATTTAAAACATTTCTTTTCGCATTATCAATTAAAAATATCAAAGCATGATGAATTTTAACAAAAAGAGGTCGAAAGAAAATTTCTACTTGTAAAAATAAACCGATTGTGTATTCTGGATATCATAATGCCAGTAAAAGGGATTTGAATTGCCGCAGAAAAATAATGCAATAGAATGATTTCTTGTATTTTTTAAGTTTTATCCTTGTTGCTATCAAAGCTATCGATTCGAAGAGTGTGACACACGGACAAACGGACGCTGCTCTTATTATAGTATAGATTTAAATAAATAAATATGTATTTATTGTCTATTTTTCTGTAAAAAATGCTGGGTAAGAAATTTCCTATATGCTTATATTTTTTCGATTCAATATAAGAAAGTGTTTAGTCAATACGTCATGTGAGGTGGCAGGCAGCAGCGATATATGCAGACGCAACCACTAATCGTTTTGATGTAGCCTAATGATTGTTTTTTTCGATACTCATGCGTGTACTGAATTACTCGTGCCTGTTAATGATTATTTATCTTAATTGAAAACAATTCTAAAATCGCGTCTTTTCGATTGTATATTTTGTGTATATGTATATAAAATCATGCATTTTTACCATGAATCGGTTTGGTAATCATCGCATGAAGTAGTACATTCCTCACTGCAAAAGTGACTAAAATTTTCTCACTCATGGTGTTAAACTTTAGATTTTATTAGAATGATAAGTCTTAATGCATTTTACGTGCATGACGTACTTTTATTCATGAAGAAAGCTTTAACCCAGATTCGCAGTCTAGAACCCCTACACTAGCCCTGCTATGTCAACATACATCGCTTGACTTGTGACACCAAGGGATGCTAGACAAACGACCTCTAAAATAGCTGTTTTTAACCTGCAGTGGATTTTACAGTGCAGTATCATGAAAAATTCCTACGTTTTGGGTGCGAAATTTCCCCTTAATTACTTAGAGTACAGAGTCGGGGCCGAAAGCTTCCAGAAGAGGATTAATTTCAAAAAGCAACAGCAAGGAGTCTCTGGAAACCCTGTTGTCATGGAGGAGAATTAGTGAGGGCAGCCCGATGTATATTGCTCGTTATTACTTGTTTTCGTAAATATGAAAGGACTAATTACAACCACTTCAAGCTTTAAAAATTATTTTTCATCAGAGGTAAGCTTTGTGGGGCGAAAACTTCTAAGAATACCAGAGGAAGGATAATTTTAGCCCAACATATTTTGCTGGAAAGGCTCGAGTCACCTCAGTTGATGAGATTTGCTTCCATCTCTTTTGTAGGCAAGACACAATTGAAAATCTGGCATTGTCATCACAGTCAGATCTGTCTTTGGCGGGTCAAGGACATTTTGTAGCTTTTGATCTAATTCTGAAATTTAAACAGAATCTTTACGACCATTCCCATTACCTTGTGGGACAGAAAGAGATCGGTTGCAAAATCTGCATGCTCACGTGTTGGGAAAATTTATTTGAACTTTAGATACACGACAGACGCCAGTGAGGCTAATCTGAGGGTTTGTTATTAAAATTAAATATTGATTAAAAATTTCTGCATGAGTGAATGCTTGTATTAACACGTTGACTCTGATTGCCTGATTGGTGTAAAACTTCACTTTGTACGCATAGTCACTAGAAGGATCTGAAAAATTACAGAACCCAACCTCAGTGGTACACATACGTACCACTTCGGAGTCAACGTGTTAAATAATAAATTTTTTTCTTTCTATGTTGATGTGTTTCCATTTCAGAATGTGAATAGTTTTGAGACATGTATGCCTGCGCCGAAAGTTGAAAAAAAAGAGTTCTGTTCACTAATCGTCTTTGAAGAAACAATCCTTGGACTTGCTGTGTTTTGTTCGACACTGGCCTTGTTGGTGGAGAAATTAGCTGCCAGAAGTTCGCTTTAGAGTAAGTTTTCTACGATGGAAAATCCATTCTAAAAATACACTGTTTCTGATAATTGCTTGGAATCAAGTTTTCTACGAGGCAAAATCCTTTCTAAAAATACACTATGTTTCTGATGATTGCTAGGAATCAAGTTTTCTACGAGGTAAAATACTTTTCAAAAACACACTAAGATTCTAATAGCGAAGATTTGTTTCATCATCTCTCAAAATAATAAAGAAAATCCGTTGTACCATCTCGTACAACAACGATGGCAGTGCGGTTCTCAACAACCGGCGAATATAGAACATGAACAGGTGAAATTTGGTCAATAACTTTGAAGAATCATAGTTAAACGGCCTATTACGCAATATTTCTGTATTTTGTAGCAGATTTGCTTCTATTTAAGTTGGTCTCTTCATGATGCAGGAGTGAGACTCGTGCTACGGTCAGAAAACTTCTTACATTGTACTCTCTCAATCATCGCACACACACTGGTGGCATCCTCAGCTACATGACAATCATAGCACACACACTGGTGGCATCCTCAGCTGCATGACAATCATCGCACACACACACTGGTGGCACCCTCAGCTACATGACAATCATCGCACACACACTGGTGGCACCCTCAGCTGCATGACAATCATCGCACACACACTGGTGGCACCCTCAGCTACATGACAATCATCGCACACACACTGGTGGCACCCTCAGCAACAGGACGATACAACCCTTCAACATTTTTGGAGTAAATGTTGTATTTACACCTGATGTCAGCAGTTTTCATTCGTATTCTGAGTTTCAGATGTCATGTCGTGTTGGCAATCCGTACAAAAGTGATGAAATGGAAGTATAAGCTTAATAACAATGAATATGAGGTTCGTTTTATAAACAGCTTTATGGCTTCTTACATAAATAAAATAATAAAATTTGTACAATTTTGTGTACTCAAAGAAGTATAGAAACTCTCTAGCCACGTATCTTTCACTGTGTTTATTTAGTGCACATACATGCTTGCAAAATTTTCGTCCATGACTTGTTTCCAACAATCATTCAGAAATACTGTAATTTTTTCACTAGTATCGAAATCTTGCAAAAGAATTTGGTGAACTCGCTACGTTTATATTATTTTACAGAGCACGTGGCAGATTTCGTGATTAAGGATCATGTGTGTGATACATTTCATTCGTGATATGATGAATAAATTTCTTTCATTCTATAATTTAGACCAATTATGTTGGCTTTCCTCTGCTGGACAAAAAAATGCTCAACTCCGAATGAACACAAAAAAGAAATGATTGAATTTTCGTATCATTTTGCGGAATAATTGTTTCACTTTGTTGGTGCCAGCATAGCTAGTCTCTTGTTCTCTGTAGTCGAGCGATGGGAATTGTGGAACAGAAAATATTTCTCATCTAAGAACCCTCTACAGCTTTGGATATATTGAAAATAGATATCCCTTATTTTTGAAATTAATGTCCGGCCATGTTTGCACATCTGAACTTCTTGACTAATACATCGTATTTCCATTAACCTAGAGCCTTGAACAACTCGGTCCCGTACTTAGAATACTGAAGACTTGGATCTTTAATACGCTTCGGGATGTTTTCCAAACCCTCCGTGTCTTGCTTGAGGCCCCTTGCATTTCCTCGGAAACCTTCTCATTTCCTTCCTATGCAAATTAGACTCATCGATATGCTATGCTTTCCTCTTGACTTTCCCTGCCCACGCTTGTGTCAGGTTTTATTTCCTCCGTGTAGGAACTACTTTTTAACTTTAACTTTTTTGAACGGGGTTTTAATAGAATTTCGTGTAACAAAAGATGCTATTTTGGTCTGCAGCAGAAAACTTTTCTGAATGTGAGATAGTTTTATGAGCGGGAATATCTAGATTCCACTATAATGTGACTATGGATATTGAAGTTGTATCAGAAAAATTTCAAAATGAAAACAACTCCATGAAACTCTCGGGATCATTACGTTTATTTATTATGATCTAGAAGATTTTATTACACATATGCTCGTTTCTTTGTTTCTGGTCACTCTTTTCGAGATAGAATGAGTTTACTGAGTACGATATTCACAGTAATTTCCCCCTAGATCAGGGAGGTAGCAATGCAGGAAATTTGCATGAAACGAGCGTTCTCAGTTCTCTCGCTTCCGGTCTTTCTGACGTGTTACGTTAGAAGTGAGTGACTTTTGCTTTTCTACTACCTTGTAGTATAAGAAAAACACTCACTCATTCAACACAAAAAATAAAAACAATTCCAGCTAGTAACTACTTATTAATCTATGAATGTATGTGCGAAAGATTAATATGTGTGTACTCACCAATCTCTATCTATGATTGTGGTACTAAACTCCCGCTACATTTATGTAAAAAAATCATAATAAATTCAGAAATTATTTACGGTGGGCTTACAAAGTCCTGCTATAGTTTAAAAATCGAGATCATATGTGAAAATTTTCAGGTTGACACCCTTGTTAATTCAGGTGACAAATCTATTTGCGAAATATTTTCAATAAATTTATTTCAGTACTGATCACAACACAAACTAGGCAGAAATGTTATATACGTCAATTGGAAACTCAGAGGAGGCTGAAACATCTCATTTAGTTCAATCAGTTACAAACATTATACGTTATCATTGCTATTTTCATTACATTTTTTTATTTACTCTAAAGCTGTGTTCTGACTTTCGTCTCTTTACTTCCTTATCATAAAGTTATTAATACAGGAGCATTAATAGCCTAAGCTAAGACCATCTCCTACAGGGAGCTTCAAAATGATCTGATACATTTGTAATTGTAATAGCAGAGAAAAAGAGTACTTTTCTCTTGTTTTACTCTTTTCGTTTTTACGAGCTAAATATTAAACCTACATGTATGTTAAAACATCTTGTATCCTGTACAAACTGATCACTTATGCAATAGAGATGAATTCAGGTTAAGCCAAGTCACTTTGCATATCGAACTCATTTGATTGAGCGATGGCCTACTCTCATTATTTAACTTTTTCAGGTAAATCGATGGTAGTTCCAGGCTTCCGTAGGTTTTCGTTGGGTCCTGAACTATTTATATTTCTTTAGAATATCTCTGAAGGACTACAGTGAATTTACTATCATCATACTATTGTACTATCATTATACTACAATAAGATATGACACTCATCGTGAAAAACGTATCATTTCCTTTTACAAGTAAACTTAAAAACACAGAACTTAATCTAGGGAAGTACTGCCTTCCTTTAAACTGCTGAAGTCAGTTTGACCTTCGAATGAAGGCAAAAATAGAGAGCACTGTGACCCTCTTGACTTTGAGAGGCTTCAGCAATAACATAGAGGCTATTAAAACCCCGTGATGCACCCTGCCCTGTTCCCCTCGCTCCGTTGGGCAGATATTAAAGGGGATGTCAGTCAAATGATCCCTCATGCGTTATCTTCACTAGCAACACCATGCAGGCCTCCATCATAACTTGCTGCTGTGCCCCTGCCACTCTACGATCACTGGAAAATGTCAAATCAATTTTCAGTTTTACTCACCTTAGGACTGTTTTCAGTTGATACGCATGTTTCAGTGTTACTATTCCAATGAATTTATACTAACTAAATATTCTTCTTAACTCTTTGGGCCTGTATATGTTTGCAATGTGTTTGTGTGACTGAAATACTTGAATGTTGTGGACAAGGGGCTGGAATAACTATGTTTAATTGAGGTGCATGTGTGCGATTGATGATTTTACGTTATTCGACATGGGACTTGGGTAGCCAAGTCTTTTTTGATTATATATTAAAGTTCAATAAAAAAATTTGAATGTCATTAATTAACATTATTTTCTTTTGGTGATTAAACCCTGGAAGTAATTCTTTGGTTTACTTAACTAAGTTCAGTTTTTTAATAATTTATGCTATATTTCGAAATCTAAATGCCTATTTTCTACACCACTCTCGTTGTTATTGACTTCAAGACCTATCCTCACAACACGCGCGCACAAAAATACTATTTTTTAAATTTTTCAGTCCAATTAGTGCTCGTACCCTTAAACAATTTTATACTTACCTTATTAATAGCTTGAAGGGTTCTACTGGTTTTCCCTGTTTGTAACTTCTCAAATTAACTACGTTTGTTACATATATCTCATCAGTATACGTGCGTTTAATTCATAGAGAATTCAAACCTACTCTCTGATTCTATTCTCTTTTATTTTGTGAGCTCGGAGAGGGTTTTTCTTCGCTGCTATCCTCGCCATGCATGGGGAAGGAAGGTCAAGGCTCAGGCAGAAGAGCTCGTATTGATCCTGGGCCGACAAGAGTGTGAGGGGAATACGAGGGGAGTGTGAGGGAATACGAGGGGAGTGTGAGGGGAGTTGAGAGGAGAGCGAGGGAGAGCTGTTGTGTTCCGTGCTCCCCCATTTGACCCTCTGTGTGTTTCCCTGAACGCCCACATGCCCCAACTCCTGTTCCATGCGCTGCTCCAACTCCCCCAACACCCACCCTATACCCTCATTGCCCGGGCACTCACACCTACGCAGTCACTAACGCTGCTCCAATGCCCTCACTTCTGATGTTCTTCACTAACTGTGAATGGTTCATTTCTTGCACGTGTGCCACGGATATCTTTTGACTCGCACCGTAATAGTGAAGCTTGAAATGAAGCTCACTTGACTAGAAATGTGTGATGTCTCTCCTATGGCACAGTGGTCGAGCGGTTAGCAACCCTCATGTTGTGCTGCATAGGTCCCTGGTTCGAGTCTCAACTCAGCACTCGAATTGCTTCTGCTTGTGACGCAGGGGACCACGAAGACTGACTGACTGACTATTTCCTCAAACTTCTAGCTCATCACTAGAAGTTTGATGCTGATCTAGACAGGGACAGTAGCTGGGAGCATCTTGACTAGCCTTAAGATTTTGGCTTTAAGAATTGAAAAACAAAGTATTATACAACTATGTACTATATGGTTTATTGGAATAAAGCTTATTTTCTTTTTCCTTTCTTTTCCTGCCTCGAAACTCACTCATTGTGGCTTGATATCTTCTTCACTTCGAATAATCACAATCATTTTTAAAGCTCGAAATGCACTTCATTGCTTGGCCTGTATGTAAGTTGCTTCAAAGGCGCTTATTGAGATTGTGATTGAAATTTGAGTGGTTGGGTATTATGAATGAACTTAACACGTTGACTCCGAAGTGGTACGTATGTGTACCACTGAGGTTAAGTTCTGTAATTTTTTCAGATCCTTCTAGTGACTATGCGTACAAAGTGAAGATTTACACCAGTCAGGCAACCGAAGGCAACGTGTTCATGGCGCTTGATAAGCCATGTTCAAAGTTCTCCACGTTCTTGAACATACGAGGTTTGTATTCAACAAACAGCATCTATTTTGAGATACCTAACCAATTCCTGTCTATTTGAGCAGGGCAGATATAATGCATTGGAGATCAAAAATACGCCCTTTTCTATCAAGCGTTCACAGCCGTAGAAAAGCTGAGAACTAACATTCAAATTTCTCTGAGACTCAAGATGACAAGGTTTTATGAAAACCCGTATCAAGATTACTGCTCAAACCATTGGCTGTTGAAGCCCTGCCAGGCATTAAAATTGGCGTGTGTCCAGATATTTGACAACTCTAGGAGCTTAGAATGAATAGAATGACGCATTAGGAACGAGCTTTTTGGCTCATTTTTGGGTCGATATCCAAGTCCCATGCCGTAGTTCTAGCCGCCGATGGTCAAGCACAAACAGACAATGGCAGTTTCGGATTTCGAACCCGGATTTTCCCGCATCGTAAGCGGGTTCGCTCACCAGTCGACCAAGCTGGTGGTGAGTTGAGTGGGAGAGTTACTCAACGAATTAAGAAAGTAATTCAGGCTTTAAAACAGTTTCTCAGCTTACGCTTGTAAGAAGTTCATAATGTCGTAATGCACATGTATTGGGCGGCCCAAAAGTCGCTTTACCACTTCAAGTACTTTTTTACACATTTATTACGTAAAAACTATTTAAGATACAAAGTACTACTAAATTGAGATTGAAAGAAGAATACGGGAAGTTTTTTGTATACCTGATACAAGTTGACTTTTGAGCCACGTAATATAGTATCGAAGTATTTCACAAAATTTTGAGGAAAATATTCACGTCTCTTTTTGCCCTACTTTTAAATGCAATTAGAATAGAATAGGATAGGATAGAATAATGCAATAGAAACGAGTCGTTTGGCCCATTCTTGTGTTGCTACCCAACTCCCATGCCGTTTATTTATTGAATCGACGATGAAATTAAACGATTATTCGCTCCATATTTTCTCAATGAATTTCATAAAGAATCGTGAAGCAAAGAAAACGGCGAGACACGCTACACAGTTCTTCAAGTCGAAGTTCAAACGACACCAGGGTTAAAATATGCATTTTCTTGGCGAGCATCAACATGTGAGGGAATTTTCTCAGACAATATAACTTGTGTTCTGCCTTACGTACTTTAGCATTATGTATGCATGTGGAAGTACATACTAAGTTACTGGGTTAATAGTGAAATTACATACGATTTTACCTACATTATGCTGGATAAGATGCATTTGTCAGCTGTAGAGTTTTAGAGTCTCAGATTAGGCCATGAATGTAGTAAAAATGATAAAATTATAGAAACAATTCCCACGAACACATCAGTCATAGCCGTTCAAAGAAACAATGAGGTGCTCTATTGGATGGATATACAGGAGATAGTTGAGAATGCGTTTGGTAGTCATACATGAGATTTTTATATATACGATAGCATAGACGACATCAATCCCTAAATTGTATTTTATGTTATCAATTGTATCGATTATTTTCAGTGCTAGATAATGTTATTCATGGGTTTATGAGTCTAAATACACTAATGCAACGTAATTAATTTTAGCTTCTGAAATACTGTTCATTTACATCAAGTGAAAATGAGAACCAAAATTTCAATAAAACTGAAAAAACGGATTAAAATTTTTGTTACAAAATTGAAAATTGGTGTTCCAATATCTTTTCCCATTTTTGTTAGATTTTGATTGACTACAAAAAGTTATAAATATTCTATGAATACATTGGTTCTCCTCCTGGATTGTGTAATATCTAATATTCATAGGAATATATTTATTTATTTCCACATTGAACGTAAAACCTTTGGAGACCTTGCGTGGTCGGGCCTGAAATTGGTTTTTCCTTGACTTTTGATAGGCACAGAAACTGTGTTAACTCAGGTCGCGGCTCACGTGCTGGGCGCAGACTGTCCCACCGCCAAGTAGGACACGGAAAGATAAAGAAACTTCAATAGAACTTTTATTGAGTACGGTTATTCAACTGATTGCAGCCTCGTGACCGGATAAAAGCGTCGTTTCCAGGTGCAACGTGCTCTCTTGAACTAGAGTTCAAATTACATAACAGGGAAGAAAAACATGAGGCGCTTTTTCTAATGGTTGGTTCTTTAGTGGTGATAATTTTTTTCTAAAATTCAATAATCTCGTGAAAAATCCAGGTTAAAGTTATGGTTTTTACTACACTATGTATTTGTACCGAAAAATATGTATAACTTAGCACCCACAATATTCTTGCTGGAAGTAACCAGGTTCTACACACAAAGTTCACTGCCTCCGAAATATCACAAAGGTCTGTGCAGCATCGACTGAAATATACAGTGGTGTCGAATTCAAAGTTTACTGAGATCTATAAACTATGTATAAGATGTATGGTATGTATCTTCATAATTTTCATATGTTTTAGCGTCTTTCTTTGCTAACAAAACTCCTTGCAGTTTGATGACACGATAGTTCGCAAACTCGTTAACCTGCGATGCACCCAGCTACTCCTCAACTAATTTTATTCAAATAAATTTTCTTACAGCAACATTAAGTCTGGGAATGAGGTACGATAAAATTAGACTGTATCTTATGTTCATACTTCCCAGTACAGGAATTAGAAATGAAATGATAGCTCAAAACACATCTCTTATTTTGTAGGAGTAATTTTTTTATTATTTGTACAGTGAACGTTTATCGCTAGTAAAGTATTTACACTCTCTTTATCTCAGACGACAAGGGTTGCATTTCTCGCTACATTTACTTGCATTTACAGTATTTATTAATTCATTTAAATGCACGCAATGCATTTATCACACTACACAGTTGCATGCATCTGAATAAAGTTTTCATAAAACGAAAGTGTAAAAGGTCAGTCAAAGACATCACTATGCAAGGTCTATAGTGACAAGGGATAAATTGAACAATTAATAATGAGGATTTCAGTAAATTTGAATGAAAAATTTTTAACATTATGTTACTCGACTTGGTAGTCGAGGCTTTTTTTACAATTTGTTGTTACAATTTGTTTCAGTTTTATCGGGATGAAGCGGAGTATTTCTTTTTCGATTTTTGAAACAAAATATTCAACATTACTACCGCTTTCTTCAGGTGAGCATTACAAATAATTCCATACTGTAATTGAATGATGATCTAACTTAGAGTAACTTCGACCTGATTCTGTTTGTATGCAGATCAGCACAAATGCTCTCGGCTGAGTAATGTTTGCAAACAGCAAAATATTTACACTTCTTTTCATGTCCACTTCAGTTCTCTCTTTCAATACTTGTACAAATTTAACACTAACCTTATTTATATGGCATAATTTCATACTAATTTTCGTTTCCGGAAACGAGAATGCTTGTGTAGATTCAGTTAAAAGAATCGATCCACTGCTCATGGATGCGGAAGAATATGACATCACTCAAACAAGGAATCTATAAAAAGATCTCATTTTCTCCTTATTGTCAAGAAGTCTGAAGAAGAATATTCTTGTAAAAAATTTGTACTTCAATAATATATTCTTGAAAACAGAATGAGAGTTGGAGCAAAGGAAAATTTTTTTTGTATACTAAATTTTAGAGCGATTATGGGAGCTGAAAATACTTACTCGAGGGTCCGTACTTTATGGATCTACAAAAACTAGTTTGCGTTCTTTGAAGTTTATTCACAATGTCTGCTCTAAGTAAACTTCATCTTCAGAACTTTGCAAAGCTGTCATCTTTTTAAAGTGCGTCCTGAAAAGCAAGAGCTCTGGCGTGCGTACCGGTAAAGATAATTCAAAAATGATTTTATAGTTTAAATAAGTATTAAAATGGTCATTATATTAACAATCATAACAGTAAAAATACATATAACAATATAAATTATTCTCTTATCACTGATACAAGTTGTCTGCTGAAAGTTCACTACCCTCTTTTCATTTTTTCTTTTTTTTCAAGACAGGAGCTTCGATGCGTTGGACCGTCCTGAAGACAGACTCCAGTTCAGAAAGTATCCAGTTACTTGAGTGGAGAAAGTTGTTCAAGCATTGTTACTAAAGTTTCAGACACACTTCAGTTTACCCTCTGTTATTCTTGAGCTGCAGTTGCCCTAGTGCAGGTCCAGAAAGATACTTCCCTAGACATTATACAGGGTGTCTCAAAAAAATGTACTCACCCTTCAACCGTTGCTAACATGCTGTTTTCTTTGTGTTGGACGTGTGAGGTTCGAACCTTTGCGAACATGATTAAATGTGATTAAAGAATCATGTCCGCAAAGGTTCAAACCTCACACCTGCGACACAAAGAAGACAGCATGTTAGCAACGGTTAAAGGGTGAGTACATTTTTTTTAGACACCCTGTATGTGATGCCAGTAATGTGAGGTAGAGAGGCGGAGTGGGACAAGAGATGGTTATGTGAGAGGAAGTTGAGGTACCATCGTCGAGCTTTATTTATAGGAGAGAGCGAAGCATTGTCCATCGTAGTTGAGTTATCAGTGAATGTCGACGAAATAAAGCAACGGAATGAAAAAACGGTATTCGAATTTGTGTGTGATCAATAAATTTGAGGATCAGTTACAATTATATTTTTCAATATGTTTTATAATATTGTGCACTCGTACTTTGTTCATTGCGAAAGATTTGCCTTCCATAATCACTCACACTGTCCGCCATCCTGACGACATGCTGCATATTTCTGTCCACTATTAGATTATGCTTTTTGTTATTCTTAGCATCTAGTTGGTTTCTATTCACATCTGCCCACCGACGTGCGCAAACATACACGTTAATGCCACTATTATATTACACTGGTAGGCATTCCTCTGTACTTCCTGAACCTTGTTTTTCCAATAAGGAAAAAATGTGCTTCGAAACATTAAAGTAGTTATACATTTGAATAAATGGAATGTGTTATTGTATTGCGTTCAGATTGGTGTTTACTTCATGCTAAAATATTCGTTTAAAACTAATTTTAAAATTTTTCCAATGATAAAACAATGTATACAGTATTAAATTTTATTCTCCTGAGTTACTTATGCTGCCATACTTCACTCTAACTAACGTTCAATGTATAGAATACTATTTACAACGTGTACTACACTTTAAGTAAATAAGTAAATAAGTACTACACTTTATGATTTCGTGTGCCATGAGCTTTATTATTAGTCCTGTAACACTGCACCAAATTGTTCGTTTGTACAATACCTAAAAATCCTTCCCTTCTTTTTATCTGGAGTAGAACAAGTGAGTCAATTTCTCGTTCCACTAGCGTAAAGCTTCCAATAAATGTCACTAATTGTAAGTACCGGATGTTGCGCAGTTCTAAAGTTCAAAGTAAACTTGTAATAAAGTTAAGTTTTCGCTTATCTTAAGTTTGAGTCTCCTCCTAAAGTCTTGTTGTTCTGGTCGTGAGCACCAGTCTACGGGCATTGCATGCGCTCCTTCACGTCCTGTTAATGTTGATGGACAGGCTGGCCTTCCATTATTCAGAGTGCCTCGAGGACGTCGTTATGCGCACGCTGTCCGCCAATAAAAAGTGAATAACTCAAGCGTTTTGGAAGCGTGACAACGAAAAATTCAGAATGACTCTAAATAAAATACGCTCCTTTGGAAACTTCTGAATCAAATAATGCGTGAAGAATAAGACCGCCACTCATTATTGAGAATGTCAAGTTGGAAGGTACTGCAGTGCATATTCCACTATATAATAAAACACAATTTGTTGCTTGGTTGCTCTATCTTTGTGTGACGCTCTTAAGGATTTAGATAGGAGGAAATTCGTTACGGTATACAAGCAGCGTAAGCATTGTTTTGTGGATACCAAAAGCACATCCTTCATTGTGGAAACTTCTTCGCAAAGCCCGCGTCCACTGGCAAATCAAACGAAAAAATTCAATAAAAACACATAAATCTTTCCAGGTGTGGATTTACTAGTATATAATGACAAGAAATATTTACTGCTCTATGCCGTATGTCCCACAAAACCCGAACCGAGTATTTATTTTCCCGTATCAGTAATATTATCATAAGAATGATGGTATTACTGATATGAGAACCGTATGAAATTAAATGCTTGCAATTAAATGCTTATGGTATTCTTATGTTGGTATTACTGATACGGGAAAATAAATACTCGGTTCGGGTTTTTGTGGGACATACGGTATAGCTTATTTTTAAGTTCCTTGAGTTGTGATTCCTGCAGCTTTTGACGAACTTTGAACTTCAAACTCATAAATCATGCTTGATTAATTGTCTAATAACTTTTGACTTCGATACAGTTCAATAGCAATCACCTATCATACGAATAATCCCATCGAGTGAACATGATATAAAAGTTGCAATCAGATAAATGAATTACATTGAATAGTTGACGGGGTATTGTTATAAGTATTAAGTACAGCGGAGTTACAGGATTTTTGACTTTTTGTTATATCATGTACGTGAATTTTACGAAACATTACTAGTTTAAACAATAGAAAAAACTTTCATCTGTAACATTCAACTTCGCCAGATTTCATCGTAAAAATGATGAACGGTTTAAATGCAGCAGTAAAGTACCACCGAAATATGTCTAGATAAATTTGATCGTTCCCCATAAAAACTGGAAAACAAGAGTGACGTCAATTCCACAGGTTCAACATTCATGCTAAAGAGTTTATTTCGCAAGCTATTGGCTTATTTTTTTCTGGGAAGATCTGACAAATAATTTGTAAACACCTTTAATTTACAATGAATGCAAAATAACGTATTTTTCAAGTGGTTCACACTTCTTTTTTAGAAAAGGTTGATTTTGAAGAGGTTGATACAACTCAATTATTTTTCTTTAAAAAATGACCTTCAGACAACAGCATCTGGAAGAACTTTCACAAAGAGCTGTTATTTTAAGAGACTATGATGGAAGTCCAACACAAAACACGGAGTTAAAAAATTGTTGTGCAAATTAAAGATTGCAAACTACAAATTTGAAATACAGCGCAATTCCACCCTGAGAGAAACTAACTAACGCGTTCGGACATAGGACAACGGCTGCACTACATAAATCTAAACGTCTAAAAATTCTAAGTCCAGTAAATCTAAAACATTGCGAACAAATTTTTGAGCTTCCTTAGCTTTTTTCTTGCGCAAACCGAAACAAAAGACAAATTCTGTGTAGCTGAGGCCCTGTTCTAACGAAGTCTGTAGAAAAACAATTGAGAGAAAAGAAGGAAAAGCGTGTGGCTCCTGTTACCTCCTAACACAATTTCATTGAACTGCGCGAATTTTGTGATGAATGATGAAAATGCTATGAAAAATATCTGATCATTTTCTTTGTTGTAATATATATTCTTCTTCCATGCTATGTCTGGAAGAAAGGTACATAAAATATAAAATTTTCATTGTAACATCTTGGGCATAATTCAATAGATGTCATCGGGTGCAAGTTCATAGCAATGAGTAGAAATGAATTTAGTGAATACGCAACAAGCCACGGCAGTTTCAAAATTGACAATCAGTCTCTGTCTCCACAGGAATACCTGCTGAAAACTGAATTTGTAAGTGATGAGATAATATTTATAAGTGATGAAATGATCCAGGTAATGAGATGATATTTGCAAAATATGTCCAAAAAATGTTGCATTGAGTACCTCCACCTGCAAGCCTAAAGCAGGACTAGTGCAAGACTAGTGCAGGACTAGTGCAGGACTAGTACAAGACTAGTGCAGGACTAGACAGAACTAGTGCAGGACTAGTGCAGGACTAGTACAAGACTAGTTCAGGACTAATGCAGAACTAGTACAAGACTAGTACAGAACTAGTACAGGACTAGTACAGGACTAGTGCAGGACTAGTGCAGGACTAGTGCAGGACTAGTACAGGACTAGTACAAGACTAGTGCAGGACTAGACAGAACTAGTCCAGAACTAGTACAAGACTAGTGCAGGACTAGTACAGGACTAGTGTAGGACTAGTGCAGGACTAGTACAAGACTAGTGGAGGACTAGTACAGGACTAGACAGAACTAGTGCAGGACTAGTACAAGACTAGTACAGGACTAGTAGAGCCCGACAAGAGGATAGGGTCCTGGAAAGCTCCATTAAAGAGACGCGACCACCTTCACTCCCACGCTTCCGCTGCAGCTGCATTGCTTCTCTCCCTCCTCCATTCTGGAGAGGAAAACTGCTCCAAATACTTCAAGTCAAAGCTCAATGCCTCCACCCTTAACTATAGAAATTCATATGAATATATTAAGGCAATATAGTGTACTGTATTAGTAGTAAATATCATTCTCAAATGAACTCGTGAAAACTCTTCCAATCTAGGATATGCTGCGGCCAAGACGGCCTTCTATGTACCTTGCTCTGTAGGGAATTCTAAAAAAAATGAGTTAACCAATAACTGTATGATACATCTGAATATTATTTTAAGCTAATATATAAGTGGATAATAGGCAGGATTACAATGATTTTAAAATACTTAATTATCAGAAAAATGATGTAGGTATACTCACACAATTCCATGATTTTGTTAATTGCAAGCGTACCTCACACAGCAGCAGTGTGACTCGTATTTTGATGAGGCAAGAGACGGGCATTTTCCTTCTATAGTCAATATGAATATGAAAGAAAAACACACAGCCTAATGCTGCTTGTACCCAGCCTAATACTGCTTGTACCCAGCCTAACCCTTTCAAGTGTGGTGGTACACATTTCATGTATCTGAAGAGGTCATATTTAATGCTTGGTGGTACAGAAAGCATACCCCTTTTTAAAATTGAGTTCCTGTGCTGCTCAGTAGCTCAAAATCTGTTTCACCATCATAAATTTAAGGAAATATCTCAATGAACCTATAAATTTTCCAAACATGGTTCGCATTTTTTTCCATCAAGAGTATGAGCTTGAAAGATTCAATGCTGTGGGGACATTTTGTACTGTGTTCTCATATCAATGACCGCAACACACTTACTTAACCCTTTACTCCCGTAGCGAACAAATTCATTTGCAGTCACAAAACTTTTTGTAAATAAGAATATCAGTTCATAATACAAAGTATTCAGATAATGCCTTACTCGTCAGGTTTTGCTCTGATGTTGTATGGACATCTTTTAAGTTCAGGGTTTGAAAATAACTTCTTAGTGCTATAATTTATGTATTTAATATTAGTTTTGCCACTCTACCCACTCAATAATTTCGGCAGTAAAGGCTTAATTGTATGCACTGCAACTGTATGTACTGCAACTGTATGCACTGCAACTGTATGCACTGCAACTGTATGCACTGCAACTGTATGCACTGCAACTGTGCACTTGCGAGTTGCGAGCCTTCGATTGCTCTTTGGACTTCCTCGCAACACCGTGATCACATCACACTGTACACTGTGCATCACACTGTACACCACACTGTACACTGTACATCACCCTGTATACCACACTGCACCGTGCTCACATCATCACATCGGACTGAACGCTCAATCTTGTACACAAAAGTTCGTTCATCGCTGAACCACGCAGTCACTCGCTGAACCACGCAGTCACTCGCTGAACCACGCAGTCACTCGCTGAACCACGCAGTCACTCGCTGAACCACGCAGTCACTCGCTTCTTACAATCGTGGTCACGATTTTTGTGTTCTTGTACAGAATTTGCGAGGTTAAGAGATCGTTTACCTTCTTCGTTACTTCATTTGATCAGAATAAATATCCCATTTATTGAACAAGGAATCAATTTTACTCAATCGAGACATGTGCGAGTGCAATCTTTTTGTAACGTCTTTGAATGTATGCTGCAGTTCAAGATATTTTTATTTTACACATTTTTATTATGTAAAAAATACGTAGTCTCTGAAGGCTATTTTATTTTATATTCTATTCTATTCAATTCTGATACTCGCTAGTGTTCTTCGTCCCTTTGGACTAATGTCCCTGGTTTCACAGTTGATATTTAAATTGTTTCATGTACCCAAAAGGTTGACCGTCATTGATTATGTTTTCGGAAGACCTGATTCATTGTTTAGCATAAAAATTACTCAAGAAATTGAGAGCTTTGAGAGCTGGAATGAGAGCGCTTTGTTCCTGAACAGCAGCTCTGGAGCGAGAGACTTCTCTCAAGTTCCAAACTGAACTAAAAGCGTCCGTATTTGAGATTACGGTCACGATAACTCAAGCTGTTAATGAAATACATGGAACGATTTTTTTGTGCTGCTGCCAGTCATGCTGAAAACTAAACATTGTGACGGAAGATTAACCAAATGATCAATTACGTTTACTCATATTTGAATAAAATTAGATTTATTCCAGTATACGTGTAGGTACTTCTGGTATAAGAACGTTTGTATTCGTCTGCATGAGTGAGAAGTAAAATTTTAACTTGCCTCCCTCATGTTTACTTCATCCCAAAAGACCTCAATGAAAATAATTTACAACGAGCAAAATTGGCTCGAAACTTGTTCGGGTTTTCGTGAATTTCCGATGTTAAATTGTCTCTGCTAATGGACTTCGTAAGGCAAACAAAGAAGAATGTTTTCACACGTTCACTGTCATAAGAATTTGGATTATTAGTTTCAAATGATACTATCCCAAGAATTGCTTTCAAATTGGGAAATAAGAAAATAAAATTTCTTCGTAAAGCCGGGTTTTCATGGTAATTTTTAAAACGTTTTTTGAACGTGAAATAATTAAAGCGCCAACTTTCAAGAACTTCAGCACTAAAAATTTTCCAATGTTGTTAGCAAAACATTTATTGACCAACATAGAACGATATATTTAAGAGGAAAATTATTAAGACTTGATGAACCACTACTTTCCTTATATTCTAATAAATTACCCTGAAAATCTCACGCAATTCTTGAAGATTGCAAAAACTGGAAATTTTGAGCACGTTAAAATAATTCCCGATTCCCCAGTCATTTTCTGTCACTTTCACAGTTCATGATAACTCAAAAAATAAGACGACATGACTTAAAATTTTTACCAGAATCTGCTTAGTTCGAAATTACATTTGCATTTTTCGGCGCTGCGTCTAAATTTTGCATATTCTGAGAACGAAGTTGCTTTTCGAGGCTCATAAGAAACCTTGTTTGATTTTAAATTAAATTTTGTGTTCGTTCGTTGAGCTCCAATTGCCTACCTCGACACGGCTCGCAGAATCCAGAGATTCTCAGGGTCTTTCATGTTCTCACAACATATTACCCTATTCCATTTTATTTAACTATTTGTTTACAGTCAAGCTGTACCATAAAATTTCTAACAACTGAAACACTTAAATGAAAGACCAGTTACATCTTTTCTGCACGATCGAACTATTTTACGGGTCGCAAGGCTTCTATCTTAAATGACTTTTTTCTAAAAATAAATGGACCAGATATCGCTCGTTAATGCAAATGCAGTCACATCAATCACATCTATTAGCTAAAAATCAACTTTTTCCCGCTTTGTACTCTCCGAATTTACTCTGAATATTGTTTCATTTTATATTCGGAAACGAATTTAAGCGTATAATGAATAGTGTTATCTCAATACTTACATCCTTCCTGGAATTTATTATTTGATCATAATACAGTGGAAGAAATTTTTTTTAACATCTGCATCCTGGAGATATAGTGACATGACTCAAACATTTCGAAATGAACTAGGCAAGACTCGTATCAGAATAGTATTGTCTCTATACATACTTCCTTCCTAAAAAAATTATTTCACCCTAAGATGGTGGAAGGGAGATTTTTTACATCTGTGATCTCGAGATATTGTGACATGCTTCAGGGTTCGACGAAACGTTTCGAAACGAGCTCGACAAGATTCGTATGAAAATAGTGTTGTCTCAATATTTACATCCTAAAAAATATCTTACCCTAATATAGTAGAAGGGAGATTTTTTCACATCTGTATTCTAGAGATATCGTGACATGATGCTTCAGGGTTCGACGAAACGTTTCGAAACGAGCTCGACAAGATTCGTATGTGAGCCACGCCAGAACTCGACAGGGCAGAGCACACGAGAGAGACCAACGAGGGCGTCGCTATCGTTAGAGAAAACAGATCAGCAGGGCACGGCCTTACACTCAAGCAGGAAAAAAACTTCGTAGGTGTCGCCGCTCGAAAGCTCAGTAAGCATCGAATGCTTGCGCTGCGTCGAAATAAAGGAAGAAAAGTGGTTGCCTAAGGAAACTTGAGACACCGCCGCGTCCAAGACGACTAAAGCAATTGATAAGGTAATGTTCGTTTCTTTATAGTAAAAGTGTATAAGTGTGAAAGATTACGAGCAGATTTAACCGTAAACATTGTTCACAGAAGAAGCTATTGTCCAGACTGTGTGTTAAGAGTATACGCCTAGGGTGTGCCGCCCAAATCCCCAGTTACGCGCCTAGAGCCATATTACTCCACACACCACATCGAGCCGCCACTCGAGGACGCAACGTACGCTACTCCACCTAGTCGAGCTAATGCGCGATAGTTGTTCACCCTACAATTATCAAAGTGTCTTTGTACACGGATATTAGTTACACAAGTCGGCGTGCTTCGTGAGCTCCACAGCTCACTGAGTTACATCCTTGTCGGTAAAGTTTGAGAAGATGTTATGAGCAGGTGTGACGATGCGCGGCACGAATTAGAGCGTGGGTGACCAGTCTTGCCGGTCATTGGTTAGCTGACCCCGCGATACACACACTCGCCACCCTTTGCCTATCATTTTTCATAGAATATTTTTTGGCGTCTCGTTTTACTTATCAGAATTGTGGTCCACCCTTTCTGTAGTGAGCGCTGCCCTTAATGTACGGCTTGCTTGATTGTTGTTCGCCTTTGATAGGATCGCAGAAGCTCTTTTTGTTCTCGTGCATCCGTAAAGGCGTTGGCTTAATTTCGATATTTAAATTTACCGCCGGGAAACTCTCGCTGGCGCTGCTCTAACTGACGACTCTACGTCTAACTTTCATGCGCCCTAATGAGATCACAGCCTCTAAATTCTGACGCCCACTTCGATTGCTTTACAACGACGCACTTTAGTAAATTTCCCAGGCTCTGTATTTTAGAAAGTGTTTGCGAAACGCGTCTTGTGATGACAGAATTTTAGAATTTTTAGAAGCCGGGATTTTTTGCACATTTTGCACGTGGGTGTTTGCCTTAGAAAGTTTAAGTCAAGGCATTGTTTTCCTCATGAAATGTTTATTCTTTTGAACGCATGATTTTTAGAGCAGATTAGTGGGTATATTAGAAGATTATAGTCTATTACGCGTCATTTTCTATAAGTTGAATTATATACTCCTCGTAAGGAGAAGCAAATTATACTATTCCTTCTCAATCACTCCCATATAAGTTCAGTTCAAGCACTCTAATATAAGTTCATAGCACATTCAATTTCTAACAATCTGCGGTATTGCAATTCTCACGGACGATCATTCGTTGCATGTACGAATTTTCGAGCAGTTCTTGTCATACAAATTCGTGACGATGCAACTAAAAGAATACATTACGTCCACTAGTTTAGAATATTTATTATCAAACATTTGCAGTAAAACCAGTGACCGCTCACAAAATTTCACACACGTTGTAGTATAAAAAATGTGCCTAAAAATAAAGAAAGGAAAGCATTACTGTGTCTCTTAAATCTTGTTTTATGTAAGTGATGATCTAATCTTTGTTCAGTTTAGAGAACTGGAAGAACAAAAAGGAATTTCATTAGAGAGACCCAGGTTATGTTCTTTTTGTGTACTGCTTTCAAACATTGAACTGAATTTTTTATGAAATCCAGAGTTAATCTTATTATACTTATTCTCCTAAAAAATGCTAGATTCTACTTATAAGAATGAATAATTGAACAGAATAAAACAATGCGAAGGCTTTTAATCTTAAATGTAAATAATGCTTAATAAGTACCACTGACTTCCTGGGGAGCTAAGAGACAGAGCGCAACACAGAACAAAAAAAATATCAAAAAGACAGAACAGTGAAGAGGGCAACGCAGAATAAAAAATGGAGCTAATTTTAAAAAGATCATGAGCGTGGTCCGCACTGGTTGACCTTTGGCTTCCTCATCTGAGCAGACGTGGCTGTCAGTCTCTGACCAAGACTTCATTTACTTGTTGCATCAACATTCTCCTATGTTGTGTTTATATGGGGCCTCGACGCATCAACATTTATGTTGATGAATCCAGAGAGAGCGTTGTCTCTGTTCTCTGTGATACAATGTATCAAAGATACAATGCAGCTACAATTCGAATTATGTGAGAGATACAATGCAGCTACAATTGCAATAGTGTGAGAGATACAATGCAGCTACAATTAGAATTATGTGAGAGATACAATGCAGCTACAAAAGCAATTATGTGAGAGATACAATGCAGCTACTACAATTGCAATAGTGTGAGAGATACAATGCAGCTACAATTAGAATTATGTGAGAGATACAATGCAGCTACAAAAGCAATTATGTGAGAGATACAATGCAGCTACTACAATTGCAATAGTGTGAGAGAGACAATGCAGCTACAATTGCAATTGTGTGAGTCCGGGTGTGATTCAGTTTTCGTTGCTATGAGGCATAGTTGGTAACTTATTTTAATGTAATTCATAAGTGCAGTGCCACTCTCAGTGTCAGTTCAGTATGAGTTAAACAGAATTAAAGCTTACAGTGCTATGAAGAATCAGAAAAATTTACCGCTGGAGCTCCAGTGCTGTTCTTTCTATTGAGATTAAGAGACAATTATAAGGTTCTTTTCGCCCATCATTTCGAGAGTTCTTCTGCGCAGAATTGACTTCATATTCCCGCAGCAGTTACGCAGGACCCACCATCAAGGGGAATAACGCCATGGTAATCTCTAAACCAGGTTAGAGATACAGGCAAAATCTACATGACCTTAGACAAGCACCTAGAGAGCAGCGAGTGTGAGCGTCCAGGTGAAGAACCACAGGCACACAGCCAGCAGGATCAAAGCTCCAAGTGAGGATTCATTCATTCGCGAGCTAGGCGTACTCACGCAGTCACGTGGCGCGTGTGTACAACACGTGGGTGTGTAGCGTGCGTGCGTGTGTGCGCCGGAGCCACTCTCCAGAAGCTTAGCTAGCCCCGCCCATCACTGGAGTGACAACACCCTGCTGCTGCTGCGGCTGCTAGCCGCGGCATAGTTGTCTTGCAAGATGTGGCACTTAACAGAACGCAACTCTCGCAGGCTCACGCTAATGAAAGTCGTGACTCTAATCATAGTTTCGTCTGAGTATATCCTGTGTTTGCAAAATGAAATGAAATCTACTTTTGGTTATTGTACATACTCAGTTTTTATGTTGAAATTTATGTTCGAATCGTTTCATTTGAGATTTAATACTTTGTAATTACTCGAATGTAAGTACAAAAAGTATTTTACAATACGGCATATATTGCTGTGGTATACTCTATAACAAATAATTAATACTACAATGAAAATGTGGTATACCCTATTAACAAAGCCTACTCCTGAATCCTATAAACGCGTTTCAATATGTTTCTGATGTTACATCTGACTTTCTTTCGAACTAAATTCGCTACCGTCTCACCTAGTCCAGGTTTAGCTAATGGATACATGTACTAGCGTTTGAGGGTGTTCCATTCAGAGCTAACTGGCTCGAGCAACGAGTGGTTTAAGATAAGGGACGATGACAGTCCTGGTCTTTATAGTAAACAAGAGTGACCTCCACCTTACACTCGTATGTTAGGGCTTAAGAACAACGCGAAGGTACAAGAAAAAATCAGAATTAGCGAACAGTTTTTTAGAGATGCCAAATTAAGTGAGCTTTCATTGAAGAAAAGCCTGATGAAATACAATTATCGCGGTCTTTTTACCTCATAGTTTTTGTCAATAATTTTCTAAAAGGAAGTGTTCCTCATGCGCCCCTTTATATAAATAGATATAAATAGACGTATAGATATATTTATTTCAAAAGTAGCTAGTGCGATCAGACGTGGTGGTGCGAGAATATACTTTTAATCAACGCGTATGCGTGCAATTTGTACAGGGTGTGGCAACATAACATCCTTTTTTCAAAACACAGCGCTTTAAAAAAAAGGAAGTGATGTTGCCGCACTCTGTACCGAAGAACTGGTAATGATCGCATGATCATCAGTGCATGACAACGCGCGCTGTGTAATGGTGAAGCACTGGCATAAATTTCTTCAACTATCTTCTCAAAGTTATCATTGTATATTTTTCCCTTTTTTTGTTATTGGTATTTCATTTCAATTATTTCACGAGTATTTTGTGTTCGTCCGTGCCTGGGAGCAGCCATAGATCGGGAACGCAATCTGGCAGATGGTCCAATAAAGTTGTGACGTATCTCAACGTTCGACTGAATACGATACCGCAGATATTCTTACGGCTAGAATTTCTCCGCAAGCACTAATTTTTGTATGTACCACTTGACCTCATAACTTTATCTAATATTAAAATTTTCAGCGTTTTATGTAATTGGTGTGAAGACTAAATTTAATTTTACTCCCTGAAGAACTCAGTTCAGGAGCAGATGTTCAGCTTTGTTACGTTCCTTGAACCTGAAGTTTACTTGATATTGAAGCGCTGGTTCCTTATTGTACCTCTCATAATATAATGTCATCATCAAATGATAACTGCGTCATGTAGGTGAACCAGTGCTTAAATGCGTCTTTTTGTAGCCATATTCGTGAACTAAGTTTAGAATTTACTTCTTTCCAAGTCAAACATTAAACTACAGCAAGAACACAGGAATATCTTGCAAGGCTCTTCATAAACGGTCACATGCCACTCATCCACATCTCCGACTACTTTCTGAGATTGGAGACAGGACTTGACTTGGACGCACATTACATCCATCATCGCCAGGGTGCCCTATTCCATCACACAGTGAAGGTTGCCAGCGCGTGACGCCGGATTTTATCACAGCATTAGCCGCTCTAAGATCGCGTACATCATTGGTAAAGCTGCTCTTTCCAACACGCCCCATCTTACTGGCGAGAAAGGAGACGCCCTCTGGGCTCGGAATACGCTTGTGAGTCTTGCTTTTATTCATTGCTTAGGCGATCAGTCGGGAATGATATAACTAATGGCAGTACCATTTTTGTGCAAGATATGAATGTCATCTTCATCATCATCACCAGCTTGGTCGACTGGTGAGCGAGTCTGCTTTCGAGCGGGAAGACCCGGGTTTGAATCCCGCTGCCGACATGGTTGACGCGGCTAGAAATACGGCATGGGACTTGGGTAAACAACCGAATAATTATCGAAGTAATTATCCGACCCAAGAATGGGCCAGAAGGTTCGTTCCTATAGCCTCATTCTATTCTATTCTACCAGGCTGTTGCCGCTTTAGATCCGAGTGTTAAGAGAAAGATGTAACTTATGCCAGTTTGTTCTGTTTGTTGTAGTTTTGAGCAATATGTTGCTCTGGTTGTAATCATATAGAAAGAACAAAACAGTTAAATGATATGAGCTGAATATTAGCGCTAATTATTTTGGAAGTTTCAGTGAAAATAATAGAAGAACCAACATATAAGTTTGATATTATACCCTTAGTTTTCTCTCCTAAATGCATACTGAGTCGTCATGGAAGACTAAAGCCTTGTCTCCTTTTGTTTCTATAGCATGAACTTAATTCATAATGCAATACCTAATCAGTAATAATTAAAGTGAAGCCTAAAATTCTCACAGAAAATAATTTGCAGGTGGAAATGATCTGGCCTTTACAGTGCTTGATGTATTTCCTCAGATAATGATTCTGTAGAATAATTACTGAGGACCTAATGGCACTCGCATTTCCGACACACATCTCATGTTGATGCTTCGGTCACGACAATGGTGAGGCGAATGCCACATCCACACAAACACATAAGTTCTTTCTTCTTTCCTGCAGCAAATGAGCTGCGTTTGGAGACTTTGTAACTGACAGAATTTCTAATAACATTCACATCTTGCACAAACGAAGTTAAGCACGATAGATGTGAAAATAGATTATTTAAAAAATATCTAGAATACTGTTTGTGGTCTATTTTCTCCCTACTCACCAATTTAAAATCGCTCTTCATTTTGCGAAAACAATGCAATTGATGTTGAACTAAGGTACAGTTAATTTTTATTTCATATTTAATTTTCCGTATTACTGACTACGTAGCTCCTGATTCTTACCATATAGGTTAAATAATTTAATGGGTTACGTCTCTTCTACAGCCGTTCAAACGTGTAGAAACAATTGCAAATGTGAGTAGTTCATCAGTTGTTGGGGCTCGGTTAAAAAATTCACTGTTGTTTATGGTATAATTTGTGATTTACTTGCAGTGGTACATGCAATACACAGCGCTGCCAGTACTGGTGTTCCACCCTCAAAGCTGTGGTCGATTAGAATACATCAATAAAGAATAAAGTGTGTGATTTTAATAATTGCGCATGAAGACTGAGGACGGTGAGCCAAGAATATCAACAGTTTTGCATGAAACGCGTTTTGGCTTGTGAGTTTTCTAGAACACGAGAAAGTGGTTGGGTCCTACAAAGTTTTTAAATTAAAAGCTTAAAGCATTTTATAGCAGAATATAATGACACTAAAAACCCTCTTTCTAGGTTCTCACAATGAGTTATGATTTATAGTCATGTAACACAATAGTGGGAAAAAGTATCTAAGTAATTGGAAATTTTGCAATAGGATCAGGGAATTAGAAGTAGGTTGTATGAAATAGAAGTCATGTGTCCGTACACATCGAGCACGATTATCTCAAATCTCGTGAATCAAAATTGCACGAGTCATGGCAATGCTATATGAATACAGTACGTATATCCTCTCCCGTACATGATGTCTTACATCTTATTATTACGCGCAAGTTTAATTCATATGAAAGTCAGTTTTTAAAACAAATTGAAAGAAAGTATAAGTGTATAAATGTGTGAACAAATCAGTATTTGTCCCATAAACCATGAAATTTAAAATTGGTAGGTATGATAAACAGCTAATTCACAACTTCATACTTTAATTAAAACGAATAATAAATGAAACATCGAAAGAATGTGTTCGATGATCCGAGAAGTTCCTTTAATATTGATGGGTAATAGGTTATGTGTTAATAGGTGGACATGGGTGATATATGTAAATAAGCGCAGTGCATGCAATGACAAAAATCAACTTACTCTATGCTTGATAATTGGTTCTTAAAAGCTACTTATACGATTCACATGAAGAAATTAAATTGGAAATAGAAATTATAAAACCTAACTAGAATTCAGAAGAGCCTGGGCAATCCAGTTATTTCTTTTTGAAACTTGCTTGAAGATTTGTTTTTTTATTACAGCATTATCCTTGCATTCAGAACGTCCTGCCAAAACCCTGTGCAATGAACGCAGCTAGTCACATCAGAAGTCATACTGACTCACATGGTCCGAAAAAATTCCCATTTTACTCGTCTGGCAGAAGGAAAAATGTGACTACTCGCGAGAGTCCAGATACTACAGCGAGGATTGCGACGTGCTGCCTACTCCCACGTGGGAATTAGGGTTCTTTGTTATGCAACGGGCGTCTGACATGTTTCCATTACTTTTCAGTGACCAGTTCCTGCTTTTTCACTGACTTTTTGCTTCGATAGACTCGCGATATTGGGAGCTAATTTGCTGGAGAGTTTTGCGTTTCAAATTGCTCTGTTCAACTTCAAAGTGATTGAATTTCGGCATTTCCAGACCGGCAATTTTGCGGGGCTATAAAGTCTGCGTAGTAGTTGTTCACTCGGAAATATGAAGCCGCTTTACGAGTCATTGAAAATTACCATGGACTGGCGCAGTAAATAAGTCAACTTCAGGCCCACGATTTCTCCGACTATAATACAGTGTGCGGCAACATAGCGTTATTTTTTTCAAAGCAAAGCCCTTTGAAAACAAATTATGTTGCCGCACCCTACATCACTGTTATCAATTACGGTAACAAAATCCGAGATGCCGTTGGTAGGAGTTCACAGCAGACAACAAGAGTTTATCTACTTGAGAATAAACGATTGCAAGACTCACTCCAAAGCAGCTCGTTTCACTTCATAATGAAACACGTAAAGAAAAATTCTAATCGTCTCTGTCGCCAAAACTTGTCACTGAAGTGTAACCCGTCGTCTACATGGCTTCCAGCAGGTCACTAATTCGAAAGTTATGCTTGCTTTTGTAGCTTTGGCAACACAACCTGAGCGTCTGAATGTGTTCACATCATTTTACTAAGAGGAACACGTAAAGAAGCAGCCGTAAGCGAGGTGAGCGTCAGCCAGGCTTACCACCGTAATCAGGCCTGTCATAAAAAAGTCAGCTTTTAAAGTTTGTTCAGTTCTTGAAAAGCACATCCTCATGATTATCACCCGAGCCAACGCGCCCTTGTAACGTCCTCTAATTACTGTTTGCTTCTCTAATTTTGTGACTCGAGAACAGTTTTAGCAGGTGATGCAAGAATTGGTGTAGAAATTTTAATTTTATTTTTTCTATTTTCTCGTTTTATAATTTTAATGCTTGTTCAAGGTGGAGTGTGAAGGTGAAATGTTCTCAGGAATAAATGAAGTCTGCTTCACAACAAATATAATTGAGTATTTTATATATATATATGGGGGATCTTAAAGGACAAACGAGTTCAATCAAGCTCAGTATATTATGCCAAATTCATTTTCCGTGAAATTATTACGCCAAAATTCTACTTCGTGCCGTAGTCTTGCACACAATAATGCTTTCAACGAAAATTACTTAGAAATTTTGCAAGTACGGGCTAGTTCTTCCTTTTCGTAAACCAGTAATTTCAAACGCCTATGAGAAAACCCTTGTGCTGCAATATTGATTAATTATGTTAATGTGAAGTAGAAGCTCTTGTTGAATAGTGAAATTATTGAGCACTGGGCGACCAGGATTCTCTGCCCTATGTAATCTAGTTAATCGAAGGCTCTTTTTGGGCTTGTCTTCGTAATGAATTTGGGGCGAAACTCTGCGCTAATGTGAGTGCTTCAAGAGACCACCTTCTAATATACATTGACTTCGTTCTAGGGTGAGTGATGTTGAATTAACTCTGTACTTCGTAGTGCTTTCTATAATAATTACCGTAATGGATTTCGTACGCCCGTCTGCCGTGACAATAAATTCGCGACGGGATGATTTTTTTTTGCAAACAGGAATATAATACATAGAATACGGCAACAGGAACGAATCATTTGGTTAATTCTTGGGTTGCTATTTTTGTTTCAGTACTTAATACATAATACTTGCGAATATCATGTGCAGTGAAAGTATCAATGTTTTTATTGTTGCCAGACTTGTCTTAGCGCTATACAACTGTACGGCAAAAAATCGATTAAATTATAATGGCATCCTCTTGTACCTTTAAATCACAGTGGAAGAACACTGGTGAAGGAAGGCGCGTGTAGAGGTGGAGTAAAGCTGCATGAGGGGTAAAATTTCGAGCAAAATGATCAGCCTCAGTGATGCAGGTAATTGTTGGCTGCTTACGTGAAGTCATGCAAAATTTATTCGTCGAATGTCATGTGCATGTATGAAGTGCGTCTCTCTTGAAAATTACTCTTGAATTCATCGAGAGAACCAGTAAAATAATTTTTTTGCGAATGAATCTGATTAAAATTACACACATTCATTTTTTACGTAGCATAGAGACTGTCGATGTGAAGTTATTCCATTATTTGAAAACGCTGGTCAGAATGTGCATAAATATATGTACATGTACAAAAATTAAAGCCGAAATGCAGATATCAAAGTGCACTGTATAGCAAATGCTGAACTTCATGTCATATAGATTAAGCAGAAGATATGCTAGTTACACCTACGTTAAAATCAGAAATATATTCTGCGAAATCTCATTACTATTGATAATTGGTTTTGAGTGCTTCCTGTGAAAACAAATAAACACATAATTTTTCTACTAAAACTTAGTTTTCTTACGAACTAAAAAATGATTTAACAAAGAAAATCGTTCATTTTTTGCACCTAGGCGAGCATGGATAAAGTTTGAAGCTGATAAAGTTAGAACAAACTTTCTTTTAAGTTGGCAGTTGCCTAACGGGCGCAGAGAACATGACTGTAGGTGATGAAGAGACTTGATATCCTTGTAGGAGCTGTGCTATGAGCAGGTGTGTGAGTCAAGTACTGCTTGTAAATCTTTCTGATAAGATTTCACCTGTAAATGATCGATTAAGCATTCAATTGACAGATAAACATAAGCCTTATATTTAACTTATATTCAACTATTCAACTAACGTTAACGTTATGCAACGTTAATCATCTGATCTACCTTTATATTTTCGAAAGCATTCGCAAATATCCTCCCTGTATTTAAGAAAAGTTTGATGAAGGACATCAAGATAATATTCATCAACGGATGGCAGATGCCGTTTAGATCAAATATTTCACCGAGTATTTTTTAAATTTTGTTTTCTGTATTATAATATTCAAACCAGGATGAAAAGTTTATTTACGAGACCCCGTAAAGTTGCCACAGTGACCATTATTACATGGTGTTGAGGCTAGCAACTGAAAAAATCTTACTCTAATTTCTTGAATAGATTACAGAGAATTGAATTCTCTTCTAATAGATAACCATCCAACCCAGGATACAAGGTGATCTTTGCTGTAGAGCAGAGACACAAGGTAATCTGATACTGTATAACATTCTACCCATGTGATGTAAGCAGCTTTTGAGAGTGAGCTTCTCCGTTCCATCAAATTATGCAAATCATATCTGATTCTCTTTATGTTATTGAGTTACAGATGCATGTCACTCAGTGAACAATTGTGCGTATTCAAATATCTGTTTATACTCTGTATTGTAGTAAATCTCTGTGCGTCAACAAGCCTGCAAAGAAATGCATAAGTTATAGAATGCCTTAAAATCTGTAGTATTACTCTTATTCGTAAGGAGTTTTGCATGTAATATAGAAATTTAAAATCAACTGAAGTTATGAACTCACTAACATGCGTTGAGAAAATAATAGTTTCCATAATGGGAACAATATTTTAGATAGAATAGAATGAGGCTATAGGAACGAACCTTCTGGCCCATTCTTGGGTCGGATAATTACTTCGATAATTATTCGGTTGTTTACCCAAGTCCCATGTCGTATTTCTAGCAGCGTCAACCATGTCGGATTCATTTCTAATACTAAAAATGTCCTTCAAATGACACTGATGAATGAACGTGAGTGTACAAGAAATTAAATTTATTAACTACCCTACCACCAGCTTGGTCGACTGGTGAGCGAATCCGCTTGCGAGCGGAAAGACCCGGGTTGGAATCCCGCTGCCGCCATGGTTGACGCGGCTAGAATTACGGCATGGGACTTGGGTAACCGAATAATTATCGAAGTGATTATCCTACCCAAGAATGGGCCAGAAGGTTCGTTCCTATAGCTTCATTCTATTCTATTCTATTCTATTCTAAGCCCCATAAACCTAATCATGATGAGTTGAACACTAATGTCACTCTTGTATTTGCCAACAATTCTCACAGAAGAACCAAAAGGAAGGAACCAATTCAAAAATTTCCTGTAGCTTTTTGATCATGCAACTTACTTCATCATGAGGCTATCTAAACTTCCCTAGAAAATATTTTATAGTTATTATTATTATTATTATTATTATTAGTACTTTTGTAACTTCGGTTTGGAAGAAATATGCTGTTCCATTGCTCATTAAAATGCAATTGACTAGTCAGACATTGTCTTATAACGACTGATCTACTTGAGTGACACTGAAGAAATAGACAAATAACTTTCTTTCATTGGTTGCAGAAAACATGTCAACTGCACGTATCAATGAAGCGATCCACTCTACTGGAGAGCTACAGTGTACTGCACACAATGCATAGCGCATGAAATGTAATGAGAATAGAACAACATGCATAAAACGTACAATACTGCAATATAATAATATAACACAACAAACAATATTATCAAGGCTCGAGAGTATTTTACAATACAGATTCAAATCCAGCTTTACAAAATCCACAAGCTCTTTGTCTGTACACAGGTGCTGTTCAGCACGACTGTTCTTGAAGGCTTCTTCAGATGTCCAGAAAGAGATGACGAGCGATATGGTTAGAGGCGTGTGGTACATGGCAGAGCTCAGTTACGATGCAGGAAATCGTGTATAGAATATCACCAGAAATCCCGAGTGTCCGGTGCTTACTCCAAAGATCGATTACAAGTGTGAACTAAAAGATAGTTTCTTCAGTCGGTGATATTCGCGATAATTTACATTATATGTTTAGGAGTTATGTGAATTTCACGAAGGCAATGTCAGAGTATGGAAGACAAAATTGAATGTTCATCATGGATTTGTTAATTTTCATTTTGAGGTGTAACTTTTAGATGAGGGGAATAAATATGCCTCAAGTATGTGATTTCAGAGGTCTATTTCATGCATAGAGAGCCACAGTTGAAGTTCAAGTATTTATTATCAAGTCCTGAATGATCAAGTAAAAGTGTAGAGCCAAAATAGATGCATAGGTGAATGCAACAGCTGGATCATACCATACTGTAACTACAAGTTGTGTAGTTTTACCTGAGTAAAAACGGCATTGTTTATAGACGTTCGTTTACAGTATAATATAGAGTAGTCCTCTGTAATGTTACAAGTCGTATGTAAGGTGGTGAAATTACCACAATGACGGGCTAGGTTAGATTAGGTTAGGTTACAACTCTGCATTTATTCAAGAACTGTATTTGCATTTGACCGCTTTCTTCATGAAGACCTGATGTTCATTAAGTAACACACTGTAAAAGGTAGCTCCATGTGCAGTGATTGTGGGTTTCGTACTCGCCTCGTTGCTATTAGTTGTTTCAACAACCAAAGTTTCCTGGCATGCCATGCTTGTTAACGTGTAAACAGTGCAGTTCAATCCTGTTGCAAAGGAGCTCTCCATCTGACCACACACGCGCAAATGAGCCTCTCAGATGAGGTATAGTCTGTCATCTACGCCTGTATTGGTGAATGTATGTGGGTTTGCCTGAGCGTGTACGATGAATGGAGCTTCTACTATTTGTTGCATTCACCACCCAACATTGGTGGTTGCATTCCTTACATCTGTCCCACTTGCTTGAGATAGCATCTGTGCAATCACGAGAATATGACTGGTGTAGCGACAGACGCGTTGTAGCAGATGAACCTGGACCTGAACTGCCAGTACCGTGTGGTGCACCCACCCTCCACCCCTGACGAGAACAAGAAAAAATAGCTCGTTTAGAGGCTGGTGTAAATCATGTTCTCCGGTCTAAATATTTAGAACACGGAGGTTAGGGCTATTACATCCTATGGTCCTACACTGGGTTTAAGCAGATTTGAAGAGACTGGTTGTCTGTTTCTCTAATGAGTTTACTTCTGTTGAAAACTTTAGGGTTGTGGTGGTTCCTTGCTTCATATGACTGGGGAAATAAGCACAGGAACTGAGTTGATTCCCTCCAGCAGCGCAATTCTAGCATGCATATCACCATCAATAAATGAAGGAACCCTGAGAAAATTACATAAGGGTCTGCTTTCAAGTTTATATGTTATGTGACCATTTTCAGTTCACTATCGCTAAATAAATATCGTGTCTTGTCGGCTGCTCGTATCTCACAGTGAGGCAAAAAAATTCAAGATAGAAATAAAAGACACATCTTTTACTTAAACACACAGGAGACTATTCGCATCTACATGTATAATAGACAGTGTATCTCCATCTCTCTCTCTCTCTTTCTCCCTCTCTCTCTCTCTCTCTCTCTCTCTGTATCTGTGTGTGTGTGTCCCATTACTTCCTATCTATTACTGAAGAAAAATTATTGAAATGATATCAGAAAGCGTACACATTTATGCTAAGCATTGAATTGTGGATACCAAGGCACCGGATCACTATAAAATACTTCATTTTTTCCGTTGTTAGCTTTCTTCTCTTACACAGCAAGTTATAGGTAGAAAAAATACAGAATAGAAGTTCTGTATATATTTGCGGAAAATATTCAAATACTGATAGTACCACGGGCAAAACTGGAAAATGTATTTATTTCATGGATCCTTAATTGTGTCACTTTTAAATAAAAGAATTTCTACAGGTACTATCTGGGCCATATTATCATTAGATAAGATACAGAATAGAAGTTCTGTACATATTAATGAAAAATATTCATTTAAAACACAATAATTCGTCGTAAATCTTGAATACGTTCATTCTTATAATAAATTCATATAAGTTGAATCTAAATCGTGAAATTTCTACGGGAACTATCTAGTCCTAAAATATCTGAGAAAACCCTCGGAAGCCCAATATATTTTTGATTTATAAATTTCCTTTCTG
This sequence comes from Trinorchestia longiramus, assembly GCA_006783055.1. NCBI lineage: Eukaryota > Metazoa > Arthropoda > Malacostraca > Amphipoda > Talitridae > Trinorchestia > Trinorchestia longiramus. Next base: position 97,277 of record VCRD01001186.1, on the reverse strand, counting down.
ATGTACAGGAGTGTAAAACTGCCATCACGTCAAACGTCAGTTCATGGTAAACAAGTCCCCTCACAAGGCCCGTATTTCTCATAGACTCTATGAGACATATTATAGAGCATGAGAACTCTGTATTCTCCTGATCACGCGCGTACACACACACACATGAAGTCAACCTTGCAGATCACTTGCCTGTGATGGTCGTTGGTAGTCCGGGCACCACTTGGTTGGAGACTTCTGTAATCAACGCAGTTATGGCGCTAGCAAGGACTACTATAATATAAACTATATTATAGTAGTCCTTAGGCGCTAGCTACACGAACTGACTTTCTGTATGTTAGATACCAACTGGTGATATAGCATAAGCTAACCAATGATAATTGTTATTACAAGAGGATTTATTTTGATGTAAAATCCTAAACGTTGTGTTCTTTGGCTCAATTTGTGTTGTGTGCTGAACTACTGTCATAGTTAAGACCATTATTGTAGTCTTTTAAAATACTAACGGTTAAGTTCAGATCTTAATTTGTACTAAATTAAATTTAGAGTAGACAGTTACAGGGATGATTTGCTGGTTGAAAAAATAGTGTGCCTAAATTCAGACTGCTTTGTATGTGCTGCGTCATTTTGATGTATTATTCTTTATTATATATATATATATATATATATATATATATATATATATATATATATATATATATATATATATATATATATATATATATATATGTATGTATATACATATATCTCTTTCAGTCAGGAGGAATTTTTCCTATTTGAATAATCTATCACGTCTCATGCATTGTGAACGTCCAAATTTGAAAAAATTTCCGTCTTATAATAATTTCGATGCATTCTTCGTGTGTAGTTTGAATACAAGTGTTTAATCTTACTGTCCTGAACCATGATCTGAATTTATTACCGAAAACTAACACAATAAACTTGAATATCTTGTTAACATAACATTAGGAAACAATCTGTTTTGAAAATTATCTTCAGTCAACGGATAGCTTTTTTGATAAGCTGGTGCCGAGTTTTTTCCAATGCTGATCACATGCAATACCATGATTTGCTTTCTATCACTCCTCTGTCTCCTAAATTTCAAATTATTTTGAGTGACTCAAATATGAAAAATATTTTGTCTCGATCAGTTACTGAAAATTTACTTACGATCAGAGAAAATTCTGAGCTCGTACTAGCAATAATAAAAGTCGATATTGCTTCCGTTCATGTCGAGTCCACAGAAATACTGTAAATATCTGAGGAATTTTAGGTTTATTTCTGAATTTGTGTCGGTGACGTCTGAAAATTGGCACCAGGTCTCATAGGGGAGCCAATTGCAGCCACTTCGTTAAAAATCATCCTTTCAGTAACCCAAGTTATGTTACCGCGAATATAAAAAGGTAATTTTATGATTTTAATTTTACGTAATAACTACTTGTACATACCAAACATATACAACAGACTAATTTTTAAGACTCGTAATAAGGAAAAGTTCATATGTATGGAAAAATATTTAGCAAATTTTTAATATTTGTGTTAGCTATTTGATTGCTAAATACGTATCTCACTCTCTTGAAATTATTGCTTATTTCTACGTGTTAAACTATCTAAATCAGACAACGTTGCAAGATTTTAGTTTCTTGAATAGTTCCATCTTAGTCTTTTAACTGATAGCATCTTTCTTGATGGTTCAGATTGGTTCTGTTTACTTCAACGGTATAGACTCGGACAGGATTTTTGTACGCAGCTTTTGTATCTGAGCTACAGAATATATTGAACGTGGACGTGTTATGGAATATTTCAATGACTAACTTTATTTATTTCATTGTTTAAGTAATAATACAAACTTATTATGTTATCTTTACCTTTCAATGCTTCTTTTCAGGGAAAATGAAGCTTAACAGTGCACGGCAAAATCTCGATATATTCAAATGGTTCATGATGCGAGTCAATTAGAATACATGTACATCGCAGTGATTTGAATACCTGGCTTTATAACTGCTCCATACGTCAGAATATTAATTTACGGCAAGACACTCAGTTTCTGCCTGTCTTTTGGTGAGAAACTGTGCAGCTTCGAAGGTCTTTTGGGTTCCCAGCTTCAGTCTTTGGCTGACTTTAAGCTTTGGACTTCGGAACAGCTTTCCGGCTCCCTGCATCTACATTGACTAGTGATAAATAATTGAAACCCTTTATTACCTGACCTCAAACAATCACTACCTGCGAAACCTAATTCTACTATCTACTTTAAAGTCTACAACAAAACTGCGAGGAAAGCAGAATTTTATTCTGCATTTTAGACGTGAAGAAACTTCTTTAATCCCTCGTACTGATAAGTAAAGCAGTACTGCTACCAAGGAGCTTACGGGGCCAAGTTTGAGCAGCATTTTGCCGGCTGAAACGAAGTCTCAAGCCATGAAATGTCCATGTCAACTTGGAGGCACCTGCTGCGTCTGTCGTGTAAATGGAAGCCTTTCAAGAAGTTCCGTGGATGCGTGGCAGACTTCCATGATGTTGCTGTGCGTTGCAACCACGAGTTACGTGCAACACTGAACGCTGTACTGCCTTCTTGGTAAGTATTTATTATTTCTTCGAGTGAAATTTATGTAAAAACCTCCACTGCTCTGACGGTAAGTATTTATTATTTCTTCGAGTGAAATTTATGTAAAAACTCCACTGCTCTGACGGTAAGTATTTATTATTTCTTCGAGTGAAGTTTATGTAAAAACGTCCACTGCTCTGACGGTAAGTATTTATTATTTCTTCGAGTGAAATTTACCTAAAAACTCCACTGCTCTGACGGTAAGCATTTATTATTTCTTACAGTGAAGTTTATGTAAAGACTACAGTGCTCTCACGGTAAGCATTTATTATTTCTTACAGTAAAATTGACGTGTGTTTTTTCTATTGGTTGCAGCAGTGTGGTCTACAATCGAGTTTGAGTCTACTTTACTGAGAAAGCAATTACTAAGCTGTTAACTTAACTTCCTTCCCTCATACTATTTTATTGAACAGAGATTGACTCGCTATCAAAATCGGAAGTAAAAAGGTTTCGGCAAGCTGTATCGTTAACTTTGTTACGCACAAAACGGTTTTAATTTAAGGCAATGAGTAGTGCACAAAGTTCGTGGAGGCAACCAACGGCGCAAGATCGATTAAAATTCCCGTGATTCGAAGACTAGCGTTTAGCTACCACTTTCGCGTCGCGTTTAGTTGTAGTCCATCCTGTGCATGTGCGTGATTGATGTTACAGTAGACTTTTTTTAACACGTTGACTCCAAAGTGGTACGTATGTGGACCACTTAGGTTAGGTTGTGTAATTTTTTCAGATCCTTCTAGTGACTATGAGTACAAAGTGAAGATTTACACCGGTCAGGCAATCGGAGGCAACGTGTTAACCAGCACCCATGGGACTTTGCAGTTGCTGGTTAATATCACCCAAGTAACCAGAAACAATTCATAGACACGCTAGACATAAAAGGAAAACAGTATCAATTGCTTAAAGCAGTTAAAGAAGAAAAAAACATAATGAATAAATATATAAAGCTCGGCCAGCGAGTGCCTGTTTAAAGGAATTCTCCTGTATTACGTTAATGACATAGGTCTTCGATGACAACCCAAGAATGGACTAAATGGCTTATTTCTGTTGCCTTATTCTATTCTTTAATACTATGGTTATGAGACATAAGTTATATCAGGGCTTGTGGAGATAATTTCTTAGAAATCTTCCAATTGAAATTCGATGAAATTTTAGTCGTTCAATAACCACATTTCTCGTCTGTTTGTTATGACCATGCATTTAGTTCAGCAAGGAAGAACACGGTACAACAGTCCATTCAGAATAATTTTTCATTCAGAGTTCAAACATACTATTTGTCACATCAAATTTATAAAATAGCTATTAATTTTCTCGTTTCTTATTCAGTCTTTTGGAACTAATTGTACCACAGTTTTGAATTAGTGTTTTAAATGGATCGTGTGGATAAAATTTTAGGGAGTAAGTCTATAATCTATATATTAATACGCTTAAGTTCGTGTGTAACGCTCCTCATTATTATGAAGGCGCCGTGACTGGCGGTATCGTGTCTACGAAGATACTGTATATAAGGGGTCGTATTTGCCCTTGTGGCTGGAGATCAAGAAGAACAATAATTATTCGACTTTGTGGCGAGAGATCAAGAAGAATAATTAGAAACCAATCAGTAAACGAGATTGTGAATAGTACCAATAAATATTATCATCCCATTATTTATTAAGCTACTCACACTGCGTTCGCCCTTCACAATGGAGCGGAAGAGAGAATTATCCAGAGAGAAACAAAGAAGATTTCGAGATAGACTAAGAACGGAAGAAAGGCAATCTATTCGAGATATGAACAGGAACTTTATGGTACGAAGAAGACAAAATATGAATGCCACGGATAGAGAGCTTGAATTTGTGGAAGCTAGGAATATAGCAGCTGAAAGAAGAGCTCGCATGACTAAAGAGGAAAGAGATGTTTACTTGAACGATCTAAGAAATCGTTACCAAGAAAGAAGAGCGAATATGAGCCAAGAAGAGATAATTGAGCATGATTCAAATATAAGAGCACGAAACCAAGAACGAAGGCTGAACACAATTCAAATAAATAACGAACAATTTAATATAGGTCTCATGAATGTCATATGTCGCTTCTGTTCTGGTTTTAGATTTCAAGGAGAGCTACTAAATTGCTGTCACAATGGATAAGTTCGCTTGCCCTCTTTACAAGAATGCCCTCTACTACTTCCAAGATTGTTGGAGTGTGATAATCATGAAGCAAGAAATATGCTTCATAATTATGCTTCATATATGCTTGGAAGTGAGTTAATTATTGAAATCGTGTAATCTACACGGGTTTCTGCTAGTTTATGTTAACTTACTAAGCAACGTCGAATGTTTAAGTTTGATATTCATGATATGCATATTTATTGAAAGAAAAAGTCATCGTGTTGGGCAATTAAAAATGTGGAAGCAGACCTAACCATAAACTGCGCTCTAAAATATGAAAATAAAATCAGAGAAATTTTTTCAATCCAGTAACGAAGAAGCCATTGATCGTCTTTGTCAGAATTGTAAGAAAAAATATTAAATCAGTCAGTTTAAGAGAGAAAACTGAACCCTTTCTTGAATTTCTCAGTTTGCTCGTGTAAATGAAGCAGAGGGCTCGAATGTAGCTTCTTTCTCATCTTCCTATTGAGTTATAGATTTAATGGACGGATTTTCATGCAATTCACATGCACGGTTTGCCATTGTAAGCTTATAATGGGATTACTGCATGCTTCATGGACACAAGACTAGGCAATTCAGAAATCAATGGTCAATGAAAGCTGCTAAATTTTTCCTTATGGAACACGTGCGGACATCAAGCCTTCCAGCTTAATTAAATAACCTACGCTGTCGTCAAATTAGTTATTGAGATTAGAATGGAAGCTTTCTGATGAACCAAGAGTCCTGTCACTGGAGACCTGAAGTGGCTGGAAAAGACAAACACTAGACACTAGACACTAGACACTAGACACTAGACACTAGACACTAGACACTAGACACTAGACACTAGTAACCTTGCGGTCTGTAGTCGTAAATACATCAAAAGCTCTGCACAAATTACTTAATGTTACTTATTTTAACTGTCAAGTGTAAAGACCGTTTAAATTATTTATCATTCAGTTTAATTTACCATTTCATTGTTGAAAATTTCCATTCTTCTTGACACTTCGAATCCTGTTGTGTATTCTTAGAGACTGTTGTAATTGCGTTGGCCAGAGTAGGTTAATTGGAAAACTGCTGGATCTAACAGAAGTAAACCATTCAAACTTTATTGTTTGTGATGAATATAAATTAAAGCAAAGCTAAACATACGTATTCACCTTGACACTTTTTATACGTTCTTCCATGTGCCTTCTTTCAATAAGAAAATTAGGAGAAATACAGTCCGGCTACTAGTATTTAATGGTGTTCCAAATACCAGCAAGTTAGTCGAGTTGTTTGTACTCAGGTGTTTCTATAGCTGCAGCCAGTAGCTTTCCAGGAGTGAAGACTTTCTGTCCGAGTCATTTGAACATTTCTACGTCCGAACTGTCCACTGTCTCGCCATGCTGGGTGGCTCATGCAAGTGAAGGCTTACGTCGTATCAAGAAAAGGAAACTCCAGAAGGAATTAATTTTGAACTGTGAACTAAAAATACGTACAATTGTTCGCATGTCTACAGAAAATGTATACAATTAACCATCGAAGATGTTACATTCATACCTTTGAATCAGTAACTTGACGGTAACATGAATAACTAATTTAAAATATGTCTACTGGATTGGGCATATTTGAGTACAATTACCTAGCATCCAATCTTGCCACAAATGTAGTTAATTCGACGAATAAACCAAGACTGCAGTACTGATCGGAAGTACATATCCCACTAAGGCAAGTACCAAGGACTACTATAACCTTATAGTAGTCCTTGGCATGTACATATGGTGACCAAAAGAGCATTCAAGTGCTACAGTTGTAGTCAAGAAAATTGTACAGAAGCCAGCGAATGCAAAGAAACAAACAAACTGAATAGTTGAATCTTATTTAGTTTAATGAACAAATTTGGGCTTTATATAGTTTCATTAAGAGGTGTTTAGTACGAATTATTGGCATAAAATTAAGACCTTGTGGATTTAATACTTGCTTCTGAAGTAAGACTCTTGATTCACTGCGAACACCATATAAAAAACTTGACTCACATTTCGCGGTAAAACGACTTCAAAGCACAAATCTTGGAGCAAATGCTTTCATCTGCAATGTTTAAATCTTTAGAATATCTGAACGTTTAGTAATTGAATGCTGCAATGCTACATGTGATGTATTTCAAAAGAGAAAGATTCACACAAAATTTTCATTTTGAGAAACTTTTATTATGGAAACACGTGCAATGAAGTTTCATGAGTCTCTTTGAACTACAGCACATTTTTAAAGAAGACGTCCTGATAAATTACTACCTCAAGTTAAAAGCGTGCTGCTTTGGATAGGTTTCAATGTATCAACTCTAACTATATAGATCTTGTGCAGTGTTTCCGGAGAGTATGACTTTTGCTGGAAACAATTTGGCCGTTTTCTGGGGACATCAATCTGAGCCCCTGGTCCTGGAGGCGGTCATCAATTGCATTGAGGGGCAAGAAATGGCCAAGGTTTTGTGTGTATTTCTCTTGGTGACAGCGACGTAGCTCATGTCACTGTGTGGTGTTGGGTGTAGTCACTGTGTGGTGTTGGTGTAGTTGATATCACTGTGTGGTGTTGGGTGTAGTCACTGTGTGGTGTTGGGTGTAGTCACTGTGTGGTGTTGGGTGAAGTCACTGTGTGGTGTTGGGTGTAGTGGATGTCACTGTGTGGTGTTGGGTGTAGTGGATGTCACTGTGTGGTGTTGGGTGTAGTGAATGTCACTGTGTGGTGTTGGGTGTAGTCACTGTGTGGTGTTGAGTGTAGTTGATGTCACTGTGTGGTGTTGGGTGCAGTATATGCTATTGTCTAGGTGCATAAAGTGAGTGCGGTTCATGTTACATTGCAGGTGAAAAGTTCGGTGTAGCTTGCATTTCTGCTCGCTGATGAGGTATCTGATATCGCTCACGTACAAGGCTGCGTCGAAAGTTACACAATATTAAGGTATCTCTGGTTTAACAAGCTTAGAGGCTGTAGAGTTTTATCAAATAAAGCTTAGAGCATCTACGTTTAGCATCAGTTCCTGAAAGCAAGCCCATGCTTTGTTATTTGTTTTATGTCTTAGGATTAAGGAACCATGCCTACTTTTTGCCTCACGTAGTACATAATTCAATTGGTGAAACGCACACCATTTGGGTTTTTCGAGTTCCCGAGGCACTTCTTCTCGGCTGTTGATTTGAACTTTGGTCATTTAATGTGTGATGAAACGACAGCTCCTAATCACCTTGGTGAGCTTGTACAGGGGACGCTCGATGTTGTAGGTTGCACCGAAATGGCGTGATAAAATCAGGGTTATGGTTTAGGATTCTGTTAAAGAATAAAATAAGGCAATAGAAACGAGCTGTTTGGCCCTTTCTTGGGTGGATACCAAAGTTCCATGCCGTTATTAATCGGCGTTACGTTGTAAAATTCTAAAGTCGTATTATATAATCCTGCTACTCAGTGAAATGTTTTAAGAAATCTAATCAAAGGCCAAATCTCCTTAAAGAGGACCTATCTTATCCATTCACATCACAAGTGTTTCTTACTCGTTAAGTAACATAATAAGGCTCGTTAAGTAACTTTATGACTTACTTCAAACTCATGAAGTAGAAACTCCTTCAATAGCCGGGATGACTGTTTGCGTTTTATGAGTGCAATACGGTCGCCGAATAACGAAATGCATTCCTTATTTACCTATGAAACTCAGCCTGAATTGCCTATGTATGCCTTTTTTTCCTGAAAACCTAGCGATAATTGACAACGTTTTGCTCTGAGTTCAGACATCCTCGAATTTGTGCTAATTAAATGACTACTTAACGTTCAATTCACCTTAACATTGCAGCTTAATGCCTTAACACCATGGTTAAACGCTACAGTTTTCTGTGTGTGTGGGGAGTTGTGCGTGCCTTGTATAATTCTGCTGTGTCATGTGACGTGCCTTGTGTACCACTATTGTGCTGTGTGAAATGACGCGTAGTTTACTACTGCATTGCGTTTTGTAGCTCGCCTACTATTGAATTACTGATCATTACGGCACGTGCGGTATTGAATTACTGTTCATTACGGTCCGTGTGGTATTGCACTGTGCTGTTCATTACGGCACGTGCGGTATTGAATTACTGTTCATTACGGTTCGTGTGGTATTGCACTGTGCTGTTCATTACCGCCCGTGTGGTATTGCACTACTGTTCATTACGGCACGTGTGGTATTGTATTGCTGTTCATTACGGCCCGTGTGGTATTACACTGTACTGTTCATTACGACTCGTGTGGTATTGAACTACTGTTCATTACGGCCCGTGTGGTATTACACTGTACTGTTCATTACGACTCGTGTGGTATTGAACTACTGTTCATTACGGCCCGTGTGGTATTACACTGTACTGTTTATTACGACACGTGTAGTATTGCACTGTGCTGTTCATTACCGCCCGTGTGGTATTGCACTACTTTTCATTACCGCCCATGTGGTATTGCACTACTGATCATTACCGCCCGTGTGGTATTGCACTGTGCTGTTCAATACGACACGTGTAGTAGTGCACTGCTGCATGACGACGTAAATATACATCTATTTGATCACATGATGCAGGGCTAGCTACTGTCCGTGTGTGACGCAATCTTCCCCTGCTGCTCTGAGGAAAAACAAGTGTAAGACCATAACAAATAAGAGTCACAGACGTACACGTATGTCTACGTCTATGTGCTTACGTACACAGAGGCAAATAAGAGACATCTTGTGCGTGAACTCGATCACAGCTGTTGGTTGCAGTTCTGGTTTTGAGGAGTTTTAACCATGACAGAACTCCACCTCACTCGCACACGGTGAATGAACTGATGGAGGTGTGTGCATTAGGAGTACGGTAGCCTTGCTGGGGCTCACCAAAGAAGCATCACGTACTATCTCGTTTAAAAGATAGCTTCAGATATACTGTAGAAGCTACAGCAGCCACCAAGCTTCTCTTTTTCTATTTCTGGAGAGCACACGGCTAAAACTCGGAATTTTTAAAGGGCTTTTTATGGTGGTCAGCTTTTTACCGTGGATGTTCACCGAGTGCCTCGGTTAGCTACGTAAATTTTACTTTTATTCCATTATTGGGGGTAAGTTGAAAACTTGTTAATTAGAAATTAGGATGTAGTTGAATTAATGGTTCTTGAATCAAAGAAGAGGTCACCAAGCTATAATGCTCTGCAGGTATAGCTGTTTTGCGCCGAAGCTCTCAGCCAATGACAGACCTGGACCCAAGGTCACGTGTATTGATCATCGCCCCACTGGGTACGAGCTTAAAGCGTTCCTACCTTCTTGTGACGGCCATGTACTGCTGCTTCTACAATTACTAGTTGACCCACACGTGGAAATTCACGTGTTTTTTACTGGATGTTTTCGTTTGATTTGCCAGTGGACGCGGGTTTTGCGAAGGAGTTTCCACATTGAAGGATGTGCCTTTGGTATCCACAATACAATGCTTACAATATATGTATACCCTACCGAATTTCCTCCTATGTAAATCCTTAAGAGCGTGACAGAAAGACGAACCAAACAAGCAAGCAACAAACTGTGTATTATTATATAGTGGATTATTGTACGTATTCCTGACCTGGCCTTCCTACACCTACTGGATCCTGGAGCAAATCTAGTACGTACATCGAAGCGAATGAAATTGAGTTTCTACTTTGGGCTGTTGATGGGCAACACAACGACGACAAAATGAGCCGGTGTAGACCTATACAAATTTAGCGAACCACGAGTGTGTGTCATTTGAGTCGTGACCAGCTTGGACCTACTTAGCGCTGCCGTCAATGTTCAGTATGTATGAGCGACTGAAAACCGTGTTGTTGTTTTCAGGAACAGGAACAAGGATCGCTTCAATTACCTGGTGTCGTACTCATGTTTGTCTTGGCATATAAAGTGTTTATTTTGTCGTGGAGGTCCTAGAACAGAACTTTCTATTTGTTGACCAAGAGAGAGACTAAGAGTATAGTCTCGTCACGAAGCTCTTTTCATGTATTATAGCAAAGCTGAACGACGACTTGATTTACTGGCTTCTTTATTATGCAGTTTTGTAATGGATTATGTTCGCGGTCGGTTTGGCGTTCTTTATGTTGTAATTACGAAGAAAAATCAAAGCATGTAAGACAAAGTTAAAAGTACTGAATGTTAGTGAGCTCTTGAATTCAGCTTGGTGGAATGCATTGACTTATCAGGATAATTTTTGAGGAAGGAACATTTTTGCTCGATATTTTTATTTTGTAAAATAGTAAGAGGCTAGGCAGGACTCAATAATTCGACAAGTGTTCTCACTTGTGTCCATACACTTGTGTCTAAACTGTAGGCCTCAAACTAAATATCATTCGGGCTATACCATACGTGTTCGACAGTATCTCCATGTCAACTGAATCATATCGTTTTCCAATTTCACCGTCAGAGTTCATTCTGGTGTTCTGAAGAACTGGAGCTGGTAGTTGTGCAGCTCAACGTACACAGCAACCACTGGAATAGAGACGGGCGCTGCGAGCTGGAACTTTCTGGAAATGCAGGCAAATCCAGCTACGACCATACAGTGGAATCTCGGTTTTCTAACGTTTCTGTACTCGTACAAACTTTGTTTTTGACCATAAAATTCGAGCAAAATTTACCTCAGTTCGCAACCAAAAATTCTGTTCTGAATTTTTGGTCGGGAACGGAGGTAAATTTTGCTCGAATTTTATGGTCGAAAACCGATTTGTACGAGTACAATAACGTTCGAGAACCGAGGTTCCACTGTGTTGATTTTATTGTCACATGTCATGATGGCCCTCACAGACACGAATTAGGTGTCTGTGTATCTGGATGTTCATTTATGGAATCACATTTCAGCCTTTGAAATGAGACCTGGTGTGGAAATAAAGGAGATTTCAGAATTAGTGTGGATTAGTTATACATTATTGTCGTACATGTTTAAAGAAACATCTCAAAACTCTAAAACTATTAAATGTAGGCACACGGACCCTTCGTTCCTTTTTTGCAAGCTTAAGTAATGTTCTTTTTTATATAATACATTCAATAGATCAGAAATAACATCTCAAGGAGGTTCTTTGTTTATGATAACAAAAAATCAGGTGAAAAAACGACCATGAAACGAAAAAAACCATGTACGTGATCATCAGTGCATAATCTCGCTTGATATCTTCATCCCGCTGCCGACATGGTTGACGCGGCTAGAAATACGGCATGGGACTTGGGTAAACAACCGAATAATTATCGAAGTAATTATCCGACCCAAGAATGGGCCAGAAGGTTCGTTCCTATAGCCTCATTCTATTCTATTCTATTTTCGAACGTGAAAGCTAACACCTGCTGGTTGCTGTTTTGGTTTGAGCTTCTGCGACGATTTTTTGCTAAGTATCCGTAATGCCGCGTTACTCGAGTGTTCACCATCGTTATTTGCAGGCTTTTCTATTTGCCGTGTTTTTTAGAGCATTTCTTCATGATTTTCAGTATTGCCCCGTTAGTATAATGACTTTAATTGACATTCTTCTACAAAATATAAACTCTTCACGTTTTAAATTCCAACTTAAATTGAGATAAATACGGAGGCTTTAGTGCAGTTTATGTCAGAGATACTGAACAGACGAAACGAACACCGCGTTGTGAACAGCTGTGACCAGTGCGCTGCAGTACCGCAATGTGGTGCCACAACCGCAATGTGGTGTCACTGCCGCAATGTGGTGCCACAACCGCAATGTGGTGTCACTGCCGCAATGTGGTGTCACAACCGCAATGTGGTGTCACAACCGCAATGTGGTGTCACAACCGCAATGTGGTGTCACAACCGCA
>VCRD01001186.1:0-65715 GCA_006783055.1 Trinorchestia longiramus | reverse complement strand
GGCTGGTCTTGAAAGCTTCTTGATTTGGATGGTCTTGAAAGCGTCTTGATTTGGCTGGTCTTGAAAGCGTCTTGATTTGGCTGGTCTTGAAAGCGTCGTCCGGTCAGGAACATGACACTGGCATTGCCACGAGTGTTAGGTCTCCCGTCCCCTGTGTACACCAACAGAAACTAGGCGTATTTATTTCAACAGTGCAGTGCTAGTCAACTTCCTTGAGGGCGTTAGTTAATCCTTCACTGTATGAATTATTCGAAAAATTCGAATGTGTCTCACAACAACTGTATTTCACTGGCTGATGTGTGTGTAGCAGTGGTGTAATACACGTTTTACACATGATCAGGACGTTCCTCATGTGGCACAAGCAGCTACCGCGCCTTAATTATTATTTAATATGATTTTATGCAGAAAAAACAGGTATGTGTCATACATGTCACGCCATGCAGTGAAGGATTAAGCTATTAGTACACCTCCCTACAACCTTATCAGCTGCTATTACTATTATTCTCTTCACTAAATAGCTCCGGTCCGATATTAGTCATGCTTTAGGCTTAGTTATTAAAACTTTGCAATTATTTACATACATATGTGCTACTTAACATAACATCGCAATTTTATTGAGCGGTCTGAAAAAGTACACTCAGTACGAGTATCAGGATCGATATTTGAAAGTTGAACCTAAAAATGGCACAGAAAAATATTTTCTGTTTTATTTGTAGTTTTGTTTATCACCTCAATTACAAAGGACGCGTAAAAACGATATCTGAAGTACCATCTCAACTATTTCAATGCGCATGTTTTGTTTGTTTTTACAATACTATAATCTCCGCTATAGAAACAAAAAGGTCATCATTCTTACTTTAAACGAATTCTGCTGAAACTTTTCAACATGTAGAAGACAGTGGAACAAGCGACTGTTTCCAATGGCATTTAAAATTCGACAGAGCAGTCCAAAACCGTCGCCCAATTTGGAAAATTTCAATCAGGGACTTGACTCGTTGAGCTGCAGCAGCTCCTGCTAGTGGGTGGAGTGAATCACGGTTATTGACACACCGCAGCCTGCAGTTGATAGCTGCTACAGCAATTTGTGCACAGTCTGCCTTTATGGACAATTTGCTGGGACCCGAAAATATCCGTAAAGCGACCAATGCGATCGAGTTGAAATTCGTGTTAACAGAACGAACTGTTCATGGCGGACCATGTTTTTTTGCTCTTTTGTTTTGAAGCAAATGTAACAGGTATCACAAATCTCCGCTGTTGTTTTATAACAAGCACTTATTATTTGTTATATTTTAATGCTTTGTTACGTTCTGTTTTGCTTAAATGCGAGGAACTGAAAACTTTATGGACACTTATTCAGAGAATGTTTCGTGTACAGAAGTTTAGGTCACCGAATTTCCAATTACATATCTCCACAGGAACAGCAAGACATCACGTTGTCTCGTACCAGAAATTGTGTTCGCAGTGCTGAACATGTCTCCGTTACATCACTACAATAGTCACCTCTAGTAGTGTTATTGTAAGGTCTTGTTTGTGTTTGCAGCGCTTAACATGTTCCCGTTACATTATTACACTAGTCCTTACCTCTAGTAGTGTTATTGTAAGGTCTTGTTTGTGTTTGCAGCGCTTAACATGTCCCCGTTACATTATTACACTAGTCCTTACCTCTAGTAGTGCTGTTGTGAAATCTTGTTCGACGTGTTCCTAGTGCAGGTGTGCCAGAACACGTCAGCGTTGTCAAAAGCTTTGCGTTGTCATAGCATGATCGTGTACTCCTAGTTTCGTCTTTTAATTAACATACATTTTGAGCCTCATAGATGTGAATTACAGGTTCTATGTTTTAGATTGTCACCTGTCACATCTCTGAACTACAAGAGGTCGAACCGCTATTATATAATAGAGGCGAAACGGAACTATCTCTTTCGGTTTTCTGTTCTTCGCCATCTTCACTTTTGTTATATTCGTACAACCCTGGTAACGCTTTTTGATCAATATTCTTTTGCGATGTTGGTTTTGCTAAGCCATTTATCGGAATGAGGGCTACGTGAACTGGCAGTAAACTGAGAAGTTTTCGCTCTAAAATGGCAAGCGTGTTTCTGGTACTCGCTGCGCATCACCGTGTGGCAGAACTTAGATCTAGAAAATTGTCCGCTATCGAGATTCAATATTCGAAATAAATTTTTTAATATAATAAAACGACTACGATTTTGAATTGCCTAAAACATTAAAATGAAAACAGTTGAAAGTTTTAGAAATACCGCCTGAAAAATATGCCTACGCACATGACTACGGGTAACGAAAGAAACGGAGTTACAATCAATCAAATTATATTCCAGCGATTTTTTGAAACAGTAATTTATGAACTGAACTGATAGCTTGGGTCTCCTCAGCTCCCCTGCAATCTACGTGTTGTGATAGTCACGCTATCTCGCAAGGTATCTCGCAAGTGTGCTGCTGCACGGTGCATGCGCGGCCCAGTACTTTTTTGACTCGCCACTCTCAACTCCAACTCTGCCTGTAAACTAAAAGCGCTTCATTGCTATAAACAAGCGTCCTGCTGGGTAGCACGTGAGCTGGACGACTCTTGATCAGCTGTCAGGCTGGAGTGAAGCAGGCTGGATCCAGTCGTATTACATGCATCCAAGGACTACTATAAAGTTTATAGTAGTCCTTGCATACAGCATGTATGAGCTTCCAGGTACATTTGTTTGCTAAAAACCTCAACATCGTTCGCCATTCAACTTCATTAGGTGACAGCAAGGTGTAAATTCACAATCATTTTGATGTGGAATCACTCATTGTTAAATAATTTTTTTACTGTTGCAGTTATTTTGTTTACCTGTCATTTAAAAGTAGCTTTTAAGAAACAATCTACAGTAACACAACCAAACACACAATTCTACAGTGTTCCAGCTTGATTCAGTTCCCTTTGATTGAAGTTCGTGTTTGGTTGAAGATATAATTTTGTTGGATTTTGATCTTGCTCTAACTTTGTAAATTTCGATTTCGCTCCGATGAACTGGCACCACATCTTCAGTACTTTGTTCTAGGCAAGGTAAAAGAAGTAATGCTACTCAACGCAGTCCCCTGCACGATAACGAGAGATTTTTATACAATAGCTTGTGCTGGGAAGTGACACGAATACTGATATCTTGTCTTACAGTCTAGAGTTACCAATTAGACGCGTGTCTCTCGTTGGAACTATTAAACTACTACTCGTTGTCTTACACTGGATAAATGCATTCACTGCCTTTCTTTAAATTCTATTTATTAATAATTTGGTCCCTTGATTCATTAGCGCCGGAATTAATTCTTTTGACACGTGGCTGCTCTTCGTGTTAGTCGTTCATTGGGGTATGCCAAATGCAGAAGATTATTTCAGCAGAACATCAAAGCATGTTCCAATGATATTTATTTACTAAACTGTTATAAAAACACGATTATTAACACGAATAAAAACGAACACGAAAAACACGAATAAAAATTCCGTTGTGGCATTATCCATTATGACATCATCTTTATTACCACGTCCGTTGGATCCACACCTACCCTCCGAGCCTCTTGTGTGTTGTGTCGCCCTACCACCTTACCTTATCTGTGTGTGCCTCACTGCTTCCCCAATTTAATTTCTCTTGCTTGACTATTTCACGAGCAGGAGAGCATATCTTGGCTATATAAGCCATATATTTAAGAACCGGTCATTATGTCGCACCATTTAACCACAGGGAGAGAGGCGACTCGAATAAATAATATCTGGGGTTGCTTCAGTGGCAGGGTTGTGCTACCCGTGGCACAATTGTAACACTATTCTTATACACGTGTGCTAATTCTAAGCCTACAAGTATATGATTTTGGGATGGGCTTACGGCTTCTAGTTCCTGTTAACCTTCAGGTTGAGGAATTTCGTGGTCAGTGAAGCTCGAAGCAGATAAATGCAAAATTTTTCAGCTATGAGGTGTGATTTGTATTCTTCAAGTTATAGTGAAAGAAACATATTCTGTGGAAAGAAACACTTTGTGAGGAAATTAATGCTTCGTTAGGAAAGAAACTGGGAAAAGAAAAAACTTCGAACATTCGTAAATTGAAATAAAAAAGAATGCCAAAATCTAGCTCACGAATCCTGCCATAACAGCATAACCCAATCATGAGTTTTCCAGGTTGATTAAAATTGACAAGCCAATAGCGCACAGGAATATGTCTTTCAGTAGTCAACAATTTAAGAATTCAGCCTCCAGAATTTGCTCATTAGTAGTGAGCGCTTAATGATCATCTTTCGAGAATTACGCAACGATTTCCGTAATTTTAGCCTCACCTGGAAGACACGACTAATGAGCAGCGGCTCGTAGGAGGACGCCCGAGCAACAGGCTAGCAAGAGCTCAACACAGCGTCGTCCCTGGCTCAGGTCTGCACTGATAAAACTGAAGAATTAAACCAAAACATGAATTCGATTAAAACAGATTGAATCAAATCAAAAGATAGTCAATTACAGTAAGTTCTCGTTTGACGGCGGTTCCGACATAGTACGTTCCGAGGTTGGGACGCTCGTCCATTAAATTGAACGTGAAATTAGTTCAGTTAAATCAGATTGAATCGAATGGAAAGATAAAGTCAATTACAGTAAGTTCTCGGTTTACGGCGGTTCCGACATACAGTAGAATTCCTTTAAACCGGCACTCGCTGGCCAAGCTTTATATATTTTTTCATTGTTTTTTTTCTTTAACTGCTTTAAGCAATTGATATTGTTTTCCTTTTATGTCTAGCGTGTCAATGAATTGTTTGTGATTATTTGAGTGATATTAACCGGCAACTGCCAAGTCCCACCGGTATCAGTTAAAAAGGCTTCTACTGTAGTGCGTTTCGAGGTTGCCACGCCTGTTCCATTAAATTGAACGTAGAATTAAGCATCGTTGGAACACGATATTCGCCACTTAATTCGCACCCACGTCTATTGTAACGAACTGCTTTAAGAAGTTCTGCTGTGCAGCATAGGACATATATTAATTTCTTTACTGTATTTATACAATTTACTAGTTTATCCTTGTATTAATTAGCTGTATTTAGTTTTGTTTCATTCATGCAGTAAATACCATGCTCACATTTTTGTATGGAAATAAGGTAAAAGAAGAGGATGATACTGTCTTTTACTATAGCGCTTATTAGCGTCATATTTCTCGATTTTGATATTAATTCTCTTATTTTCCGTTGATTTTAGCATAAATATATTTTTCATGCACCTGCGGTTAACTATGAAATGAAGCTAAATTTGAAATTAAAAAATAATTAATACGTGCCTATCTTCTCTTTGAACTACAGCATGCAAGTTAAGTACGTCAGTAAAGGTTAGGAATTATTGTGCTATTTAATTGTCTCTGTATCTTAAACTGTTCAATCTGTTTATTATATATTCTCATATTATGCTTTAAAATTACCTTATCGTTATTATTTCATAGTTTATTGGCACTAGGGGCGTATTTAGATGACAGGAACACACTCGTATTTAGGAAGAATTTCAGAAGCAGAGCTCCAAATTTCTGCAAATTTTGAGTAACGCCGCACCTCGGCAGCGCAACCACGACGTGAATCGATGAATTACTGTGAAATAAATTGAATCAAATCAGAAGATAAATTCAATTATCGCAGATTGAATCAAATCACAGGATGAAGTCAATCATTGCAGATTGAATCAAATCAAAAGATGAAGTCATTCAAAACAGATCAGGGGGGAGTACTTTTGAAGTATCATTGCTGTAAAGACAGAATTTTAATACGTGTCTTGGACGACGCTGTAGGCTCTTTATGCAGAGAGTGTTGCCAAAAATTGAGTAGCTTGCCAGTTGTGTTGCAGCTGTGCTTAACTGATGTACAATGCGCCATGGCTATACAGCAGCACGGCTGCACAACTCAGCTATACAGCAATGCAGCTACACAGCAATGCAGCTACACAGCAATGCAGCAACACAGCCACATAGTAGTACAGATACACAGTAGTACAGATACAGAACAGTGCAGCTACACAGTAGTACTGTAACACGGCTGCAGAGCAGTAGTAGGAAAAACAAGTAATCCGAATTATCATGATACAGGGGCATGTCGCAACAAGAATACACGGCATATTCAAGCGAAGTACTGAACACAGGTAAGGGACAGTGCCCATACACTGCACCATTTTAGACACTGTAGCTGTATACCCTGCAGCTGTGGTAACAGCAGTTGTGAACGCTGCAGCTGTGGTACAGCAGTTGTGAACACTGCAGCTGTCGTAACAGCAGTTGTGAACGCTTCAGCTCTGGTAATAGCAGTTGTGAACACTGCAGCTGTGGTAACAGCAGTTGTGAACGCTGCAGCTGTAAATACTAAAGCTGTAGACTCTGCAGCTGTGGCAACAACAGTCGAGCAATAACTTTGCTCGTTTAATAATACTGTTCAATTAGTTACTTAGTATCCCTAGAATTTCTCCTTGAATTCATGAACGATGTTTTGTTTTAATTCCACCAAAGTTTCATGCACCATAATGTGAACTTTTCCCTTGAAATATCCGAAGAGGAAAAAATCAAGAAAATTTAGATGCTAAGGTTATAGCAGACACACAACTTCAAAGTAACAGGCAATCAACGGGCTTGAAAAAACTTTGTTTAGCATGTTGGCAGATTTCCTTCCGTTGACGTCGTTCATCTGAATTTGCTGGGTATTTGAGCATTTTAAAATTTTATTCTCTCAATATTATTTCAATACTCTCAGCATAACCCCCAGTATTGTAACGTACTAATTCTATGTTCTTAACTCCTGGGGCCAGTGTATGATTGTGATACATGCGCGTGACTGAAATGCCTGTGCGTGAATGAAGTGCATGCCCGTGACTAAATTGACTTATGTGGTTGGGATGTACGTGTATGATTGATGCCTTTGCTTTAGACGGCATGGGACTTGAGTATCAACCCAAGAATGGGCCAAACGTCTCGTTTATATTCCCTTATTCTATTCTATAAGCATTACATTATATGTGGTCATCTTGCAGTCTCAACATGGTGACCACACTTGAATTTTTATTGTACGCTGAGCACGTTATTGTCTGCTTAACATATGTGAGCAATTGCTTTATGTTCTCAACTTGTACCTTTATAATATTATTTTTACGCGCACGAAATTGTTCCTACAGTTTTAGGATGTCTCTTACTCTACAGGGTGTTCAATATTTATCGTTACAACTGTTCTATTTATGTTTAAATATAATCTAAATTTTTACCAGGTAATGACTAAAGATCTTAATAGTAGAACAGCAATTGTAGAGTTGCATAAGTCAGGAAAGTCACCAAGGGACATTGCCAAATCACTAAATGTGAACAGAATGCTGGTTTGGAGAACACTTAAGTGATTCAAAGAGACTGGGAAGGTAGCTAATAGGCCAGGGCAAGGTCGCCCTCGAACAGCTCGAACATCAAAATTGGTAAAATCTACCAGGGAGAAACTGAGGAGTAATGGGCAAAAATCTCACAAACAATCATTCGTGACTTGTCAAGCATTCTCCGAACGTTTGCAGCAGGTTATCGATGCTGATGGAACGCATATTGAATAAATTGTAGATATTTGGAAACATTAATGGTTTAATAACGTGTTTACGAGTATTTTAGTTTAATTTGTATGATTTAATTTAATTAATAAAGGTGGGCAAAAAAGTTGTAACGATAATTATTGAACACCCTGTAGTAGCCTCGACGTTGCTTAGTTTTCTCGAAAGCTTATCTTGGAGCTAACAGTATAACATAAATAGTGTTCTACGTCCTATAAATATTGAGAATTATCACGAGTGGTGTAGAGTTGACATAATAACGTACAGTTGAAATAATATTGAGAATTATCGCGAGTAGTGTAGAGTTGACATAATTATATATAGTTTACATAATATTAAGAATTATCACTGGTAGTGTATAGTAGACACTATTTACTTTGTCTTTCCTTGAAAGAAATTCTGTAGTCCTCGACTAATTATATCGGTGTTGCATAAACACAGTCCATTTTTTAAAGTTTTGTTAGACTGAACTACGTATGTTCTTGATTCTTAGTTTCTGTCAATAGGCCATCCGGAGATGCCTGGGTTTACATAAGCAGAGAGGAATTTAGCTCTACGGAGTACTCTTTGAATCTGGACCTCTATAATGTCTTAACACGTTGCCTCCGATTGCCTGACTGGTGTAAAACTTCACTTTGTACGCATAGTCACAAAAAGGATCTGAAAAAATTACAGAACCTAACCTCAGTGGTACACATACGTACCACTTCCGAGTCAACGTGTTAATCTGTACTTCTCCGCCAAATAATTTTGTTTAGGTAATTGTGTTTAATAATTTTATTACTTTATCAAATGAAACGATCTTGATACCTTTTTAAAAACTTCTTGTACCTACATTCAAACATATAAGTGAACTCATATCCGAAAGATTATACTACCGCATAGTAATTCTACTCAATCTACAATTGTCATGTCAGTTTGATTGGTTACGTTTAAAGTGGATACTTTATATAATAGTTAGAAGCTGGAAGGTCTGATGTGTTCAAACGTTAGAAGAGTAGAGCCACATCAGCAATTCAAAGCATATGCATAGCTTTTGCCTTCCTGTGCTGAGGAAAGATTGGAAGGACCATCCGACTTCAATGAAGCTGTTGATTTTCAATTTAACTTTGTGGCTTCAACAAATTACTAACAGTCGGCATTTTAAATCTAACAACTGAGGTAGTTGACGTAGAATATTATTGGCAATGATAGTGTCCAGTAGGAGTACCAAGCATAAAACAACCATCCAGTGAAGAGGTGTTCACAGAAGTTTTATTGAAAAGAAAGAACAGAAATTAAGGTTAAAATTACCAAGTTGAGTATTCAATTTTGAAACGAAAGTTAGATAAATTTTCATTTAAATGGGAAGGTATAATTGAGGAAAGAATTTTATTGTTTTGAACCTTTGGCTATTTCTTGTTTGTGAAGAAAAGTTATAGATGTTCTGAAGAATATCTCTTTTCTGGTGAGAAATTTGAAATCAACGTGATAAACAGTTCTAGAGCATTGCAATAATGGCAGTTAGAGTTGAATTTGGGTCTGAAATTTTCGTTTTAAAATAAATCCAGGTAAATAAACACGTAACAGGCGTAGAAAAGTAATTTCATTTGCGTTTGTAATGAAAACGTCTTCAATTTTCAGGCCGCTCACTAGCTGCAGTCGTATTGTTTTTCTTATTTATTATAGATTTGCAGTCATTGATTGTCATTCATGTACCAGCTGGAGTTGGGTTTCATGACTGAGTTTCCAATTATTTTCTGAGTTCAGCTCTCCGACTTGAAACGACTAGAACCCTAATGAATTTGGTCATAAGTTTGAACATCAGCGAAATTTATTCTATTTTGAATTCTTATGGGTTAACTAAACCAACATAAGGAAACACGTTCCAAACATAATCAACAGCGAACACTTGAGAAAAACATTTTTAAATCAACGAGAAATGGTTCAACAGGTATCGTTTCATCAGTTGTAATATTATCAAAGGCGTAATTTTGGAGCTCAAAGAATCCATCATTGGACTTTTGAAATAATAGGGCCTGAAATGGTGGTTATCTTCCGACCCAACTTTCATTCAATAACGTATAGTGGCATAACTGAAACGGAGTCTCTTAGAGAATTAGTTGGAGTCTCGTCAGAGCGGCACACAGGCGTCTTGATGGCTACAAAATCCAACGACTTAACAAGGATCTCATGACTGGCTGCCTGCCAGCCGACTTTAGTCGCTCATTCGGCGTAAATCAACCGCGTCGTATGACCGGCCAATCGGAGAGGCGCCTTCTCGTCCTTCGTCAACCGGAAAACCATCAAAACATCGACAATGCCAGTCCTGGGTCTGGCCAATAGTACGCAACTTGAAGATTGAGTGTGCCAGTGCGGAACACTGGAAGCTTTCTCTTATGTTCCTTCAACATAGACTCTGATGATGCAAATAACCTTCTTTGGTGGTTGCTTTTTTCCGTAGTGAGAGTGTATCCATCCTGTTCTGTATTTTTGTTGAAGCGTTAAACTCTGAAGAACTAAAAAACTAAATCTAGTGTATCATTTTCACAATATTAGGTCTGCCAGTAATAAAATCTAACATCAAAATGAGCTCCCGTCTCTACCCATGAAGGTAAATTTTAATTTTTCAAAAGATAAATTCAGAAGTCCTAGTCAGTATTCCATTTTTCCCACTGCATAAAAACTATAAAAAGACCTTCATATTCTCCTGGAGTACGAATAAGTTTTCCGAACGAAAATAAATAAAATTCCATGGCTAACTCTTTCGAGCTTTTAGTGTGGGTAGCTCTTTTGTTCCAGAGGTATTTAAATGATACACTCTCTAAAACTACGTGCTTGTGCTATCTTACCCTTTTTGTGACCTGGTGATTTGGCACCAGCAAAAGAAGCGCAGAGAAGTGGGATAGACGTGGCACACCAGCTTTGCTTCCCTGACACAATTTCTGTATCGATCAGCAGCAGCAGCAGCGGCAGCGGCGGTCGTGGTGACTCTTCACCCTTATGGGGTAGCCTGCCTGTCACTGACAGCCTCAGAGCCTCTGCTGGAGTCCTGCTGGGGCTCATTGGGTTCAGGACGGCGTGTTTGCAAGATGCTGGTGCTCGTACACTGGATACTACTGGTCGTGGACTGCTGAAACCTGCTCTTTATGGACTGGTGTAGGCCTCTGGCGCTGGACCAGTGTAAGCCTCTGGTGCTGGACCAGTGTAGCCCTCTGGTGCTGGACCAGTGTAGCCCTCTGGTGCTGGACCAGTGTAGGCCTCTGGTGCTGAACCAGTGTAGGCCTCAGGTGCTGGACCAGTGTAGGGCTCTGGTGCTGGACCAGTGTAGGGCTCTGGTGCTGGACTAGTGTAGGCCTCTGGTGCTGGACTAGTGTAGGCCTCTGGTGCTGGACCAGTGCATGCTGGGTACTGGGCCAGTGTAGGGCTCTGGTGCTGGATCAGTGTAGGCCTCTGGTGCTGGACCAGTGTAGGCCTCTGGTGCTGGACCAGTGTAGGCCTCTGGTGCTGGACCAGTGCATGCTGGGTACTGGGCCAGTGAGTTTTACTTGTTTGAGCTCAGATAATTTGCTCATTGCTTCATCATTGCTAGCGTTTACTGCAGAGTTCGCAGATGCTTCAGAATTACTCATCCTCAAACACGTATTAGCGCGTACTGTCATTAAACACTCATTGACGCTTACTCTCATGAAACACGTATTAGCGCGTACTGTCATTAAACACTCATTGACGCTTACTCTTATGAAACACGTATTAGCGCGTACTGTCATTAAACACTCATTGACGCTTACTCTCACGAAACACGTATTAGCGTTTGCTTTCATGACACGTATTGATGCTTACTCACTACTATATTTGAATGAATGCTAGTAAACTGAAATTCATTCTCTTTTTATTTGTCACGTGCTTTAGGATTGCAGGATTGCCACGCTTTCTATACAAAATTTTACAAACGATAAAACGCCTGCAGCAGAACGTAGAATGCATGCCATGTGCAAAGGATGCCACCAACCATTTTTTAAGTCCAGTGGTCGAGTCTGCCAGTTTATACATACATTTGTTTTCATGCTCCATGTAATGTTATCAAATTATAATGAATGAACATGACTCGCGTTATGATGCTAAGCGCGCGTGCAACCTTAATTTCATACTTTTTTAACGATTCAAAACTTCAAAACATATTTGATATGTCTGATATTTTAAAGTGTGTGTTGAGCTAGTTCTTCCAGAATGCTATTTTGTTGTACTTCTTACCTAACTTATTATCTACGTGCATTTATTTCAGTGCTTTAAGATCCACGTTAAAGAATATTTGCCATAAAAACACATACTTGATTATATCTCCCTTTTTGAAGCGTTCACTATTGCAAAATATAGCTATGCTTTCAAGAGTCAGGTGTTTCAACTGAGAGAGAATGCAAAAAACTAATTCTTGAATAACAATTCCTTTCTTTACTGGGCAGTTAGTACTTTTAATATTAACGTATACAACACAACGCGACCAGCGTTTCATAAACCATCGAAATTGATTTGTTCAGCAACATTTAACTACAGTGGACTATGCTATGCTTTCATGTGACACACCTGATAAATTAGAGGGCACGGAAACGCTGCCGTAGTCTGTACTTTATGTTCCGCAATTTTCTTATCATTCTGAGTCCCACTCATTGTTGGCTTCAGCCATTCCTGCACGCTAAAGAAGGTGCAGTCAATGACAGCTTAGTACGAGAAGCTACCAGAATGCTAGGCCCGTAAATATGGACCTTCGTGTCTGTCCGTGACAAGTGAAGAGTGTATCAGCCGAGCTACTGAGAACAATAATAGATGGTCACTAAAAATCGAGAAAGTCGGTATCATAGACCATCGATACTGATCAAGTTTGATTAGTTTCTATTTATAAAGGTATGCGCGGAAAAATAAATTGGAGTAATCTAGTCAAGTACTTCATGTCCCTTGACAGGGATATGTCAAACTCAATGAAACTCAATTAACGTCAAAAGTTTTATTGTTCATGGAAAAGGTCGGCGTAGCATTTGAATGACGCTCCCGCGGCGACCTATCAATTTCCTCAATAATAAGTGGAGTTGCCATTCAATCTCTGCTCAAGTCAGTAGAATTTCAAAAGGTTGACCTCAACTACACTTTGTTACGATAGTAGTTTCGGATTTTCATAAAGTTCTAACATCAGAACTCGATTACCAACGAAGCCTGAAGGTAATTTCAGTTCATGAGAATGACAAGTGGAATCTAAAGTAATGAAGAAACTTCTTGATATCTCGATGGCCAGATAAATTCGTTCGAGGTTTTCTCTCTATCGTTTGGTTCACATCCAAAGTTTATGAGAAACCACGCTAGTTCAGTTGCAGCCACCTTACATCATATTATATTTCCTTGTAACTTTTCGTAGTGGTATTCTTACCTGCCATCATTTAAGTCGGGATTTACAGTTTTAACTTTTCCGGGATCTTAACTTTTTGGAAAACGAACATTCCATAGTCATTTATGATTTTTCTGACAATGCGACGGATATATCATAAATCGAGAATGAATATTTACACAAAATGCTGTCTAGAGGAGTGTGAATATTTTCGACAACCCGTATTAGTGAAGTTTGCCGTTTCAATTTACCCCCGAGTTTCAATATTAAAGTATTTTTTCACTTCATTAAAGGATTTTTTCTTCTAGGCACTAGTATCACCCGGGAAAAAAATTATTCCACGTGCAAATCTGTCCCCTTCTGGTACTTGAATGTATAAGACAATGAAACTTGAACTCTCCAAAGAGTTTTAAAGGACAAGGTCGGGCACATTACGTCGCTACGTCGAGTGCTGCATCTAAATACAGCGGAAAATCTTACCAGTGAATAGTTCTAGTAATGAAAACCAATACAATAACTGGCCTTACTTGAATTTTTTAAATTGGTGTAAAATGGACGCTCTCCTAAGAGCAGATGAAGACGTAACTTGGATCATGTGTTAATAGACGCGGCGATTTTACCTCAAATGGAGGGATCGAACCCTGCATGTGTTCTTAGATATCGGGAGATGATGAGTAGAAAAAAAAATGTTTCTAACTCCTGGTTACCTTTTCGTCGAGATGGATGAGACTCCATCTCATCCATCTCACCCAAACACGTTCAGTCTAAATCTGTGGGACTTGGAGCTATTATTTTCGCATTTTCCTTAATGAGGCCACCGTAGAATATTAACCCTGACAATCGGAAGGCATAAAGAGGCAGCTCGGGAGACGAATGAAGGCGCAATGATGAGCCAGCGATTGCAACTCAGATCAAAATAGACTCGAAGAGACGGAGTGAGGCGTAAACACACGTGCGTCTTAAAGCCTTACTTCGAATATTTCCTAAAGAAAGAAGTTCTCATCTTTCCGTGACTCATGCAACTGCTACGCGTGCTAAGCATCCATTGCCAATTATGGCTCTCGAGTCATAAGCACTATACATCGTTATTATTACCTAAATAGGGGTTCCTATCCTTTCTCTGACCTTGTATCCCATCAGTATTTTCACAGATGGGCATGCACCCCTGAATTTTTATGACAGGAAGTTGAGTAGAAAAATAAAATTCCATTGATTTGTTTCATAGAATTCTTAGGCTTTAAGAACTATAAATTAACATTAAATGTACCCCTTTAGGTAAGCAAATGTACCCCTACGGGTCCACGTACCACAGGTTAGGAACCTCTGCTCTAGGAAGATGCCTTTGCGACAATCAGTTTTTCATCAAAAAAATATTCGTGTTCTAATGCATTCACAGATACTTCCAGAAATTTTCATTGAAAGAGATTAAAATTTGAATGAAAATTAATGATGAATGCTGTGAGTTAATTCATCAGTTAAATAATTTTTTTTCGTAGATTATTTTCACTTTATCCGTGGAAAAATTTGCGTCTAGATCAAGGAAATAATTTTTGGGCAAAATATTTTGAATTTCTGGCCTAAAATATCTAAATTTAATTAGTTAAGGTCTATTGGCTTAAAAAACCAGATGTTCAGTGATCACAATTATTATTAACTCTTTTATTATTTAACTAGTACACTCATGTAAAAACTTGTGTTTCCGAATTAATTTCTTTCATTTGCCAATCGACGCTGTCTTTTCGAAGGAGTTTCCTTATTGAAGAAGAAGACTAATAAAAAATTCCTTATTCTATAATAAACCGGTGCCTTTGCAATACAGTGTTTACAATGCATATATACCCGTTCCATTGAGAAGTCAATACATAGTCTATGATAAACATTTTATTCAAGTTCTTTAGTAACTGCTCGTTTGAAATTAGTATTCCTGTCTAATTGAACAATGAGGATGACAGAAATATATATAAAAACAATTATATACACGATTGCTTTTATTATATAGTACATATATATAACACAAATTCAATCAATTCTATGCAGCGGCTTTTCTTGATATCATGGAAGCAGCTCAAATATGTATGGAAATATTTCTCCATTAGATACCATGAATTATTTCTTCTTGTCGTTGTTCATGGTATAATTTTCCTCGTTTTAACAGTAACAGATTCTTCCAAGGGCAATTTATTCATTATCTGAACTCTGATCGAAGCAAACCCTTCTTTTCCTTAAAAGGAACATTCCACGGTATAAGCGTACCTTATCTCACGCATATTATGAAAATAGGAGTTGGTACGTTCTAGGTTTCTCTTAACCTTTTACTGCCTGAATTAATTTTAGCAGTTCACTCCTTCTGCACTGCTTGTGTTGAAACTAGTAAGCCGGTGCGAATAATAATGCAACACTTGACTGAGCATAAACAGAACATGTTCCGTACTCGTCACACTCCTTTGCTAGCCTCTATGTTTTTAATTACAGGCGCTATAAGCATTGCTTTTCACTGAGACGAATTCATCACAGCCGGGCGTAAAGAGTTAAATAACGCCACCTGCTTGAACACTATACCGTTCATAAGACCTGTAGGCACGGTAGAAGTGGTTCAGGTTTAGTCTACGGAGAGTGCTGCCCGCATTTAAGTAACGCGACCACGTGTCATTTTGATGAGGAAATCAATTTATCGGTGTCCAAGTCTTAAAAAAAAAGAATTAAGAGTGTATGTCTCCATTTTCTGGCAAATTTAATGGCATAATAAAGTAAATAAGTTTAGCTTTCCATTGAGTGTTTATATCAGCCGCTAACCTGATAACAGCTTTAAGCCCTACAGCTCTTTTTATGCTCTTTTCTCGACGCTTGTAAAAAACTATTGTTTTAAAAGATATTTTCAGCTACTGTAATTTGCAAGGGAATTTTGATCAGAAGGAAGTTTAACATAAAATTGCAGTAGTTGCAGGCTACTATGAGCCGCTGCAGTGCTGCATCGACTAGCGAGTGTCGGAGCAGCCGCATCGATCTTGTTTGTAGTTCAGGGAGCCATGCGAGGCAGTTTGTTGATGCAGTCTAGTAATGTCAGAACGCTTATCTTCTTCATGGCCTCTGTTCTGAAGTATTCAGGAAATGTTGAATCACTTTTCATTTTCAGTATTTAACATCACATTCTCGCGTTCATTCATGTTTTCTGATTGCGTGGCCGGTTTGAGTTAGGTTAGTAGGTTTCCAAGGCCTTCTTCTGAAGCGAAGAGGATTGAACAAGTGCGTGATGTTATCAATGAAATTGAACAATAATACTATGGAGCTTGTAAGAATTAGAAACTATTCATTCCCTCAGTAAGGACTTGATCTTCAGTAACGCAGCCCAAAATGTAATATTTCTTGCCAAGTTTTGTAGGTCTCACAACAAAGCTTGGATGAGACGAAGGAATATTTACGCTCAGAATTTACCAAGTTTCTGCAGAATCTTTAGATCCATTTTCCATGCTCCTAAGATCAAATTTAGTAGTATTAAAGTCAGTGAAGTTTGAGAGATCTGTTTAAATTTTGAGTATTTAAAAAAAGTTTTTTATCTCTCTCTGCGTCTGAGTGAAAAACCATTAAGATGACGCAGGTCGCTGTATGGAAGTAAATTTACGTGATATACATCACCAAACTAAAAACAGATTAATGCTGCTGTCAAGGATGAAGTAAAACATAAATATATCTGCAAACTACCCATTTATTGATTCTTCACAATAATAAAAATAAGAAATTATAAAAAGGAAAGTTGTAATCTTATACTCGCCGGCTAGTCCTTTTCTGGACGCCCGGACTTGCTTACAAAAATAGCGTATTTGTGACTAGAAAAACCCGAGGAGCATCTTGCCTTTTCTTCCTTCTCTACGTTCGTCCTATCGGCCGGGATGTGGGCGCCCTACGCTATGCACACTCGCTGTTTCATATCAAATCCTGCTCAGGTGAAGTTTCCTTCATAAATTCTCCCTAGCTATTCTTGAGATTGCGTATTACACCCTAGTGCAACAACAGTTCAGGTTTCCTAAACATATGAATGCATTCGAATATATCCAGGTGGAGAATCAACACACTCCTTGTCCACATACGGAACACGTGATAAGCTAGTTAACCGGAATATACTTAATGCAAGAACTATTCTCTTCTTACACTGATACTACTGCACAGAACTCCCTAATTTACTAGCGATCATCACCGTGTGGCAAGTAGTGAATAATTACACACATTAACTACGTTACTAAAACGTTTCTCTGGTCTGCATGCTTACCACTATGATAAAATTTTGTTGTTAAATATTCTGCTTCAAGTCGCCGTTCTCTAGTAAGCATCGGTCAACTATGTAACAGGAGCGTTGATCTTAACTATTTTCCCCGTAATAACCTCTTAATTACGCATGCAAGCTTACAAACCTTCTTGTCAACCTTTCAGTTAATGAAGCTCATTCAATCAATTATTCAATCAATCGTCCAATCAATAATACTCATTCAGCCAATTGTTCAACATTCAGGCAATCGTTTAATTAATTATATTCATTCAATCAATCGTCTCTTCAAACGAGTAAGAATAACTTATTCATCAACTGATTCAAACTTTTAACTTGTACAAATTCATCACATTTAACTGCTGCAAGCATTTACATTTCAAATGCCCTGCAGTTTTTGATCCAATAATAATAATTTGTTTTCGTCATGTTAAAGCAAAACACTTGAATGTTGAGGTTTTCACTGCTATTAAATTGATATCAGTTATTTTTAATGCTCGTCTTGCATCAAAGTTCTAAATATTTCTGTTAACGATGAGTTGACACCAAATCTGCGACGTAGCATGAACCACTACGAAACATAATTTCCTTTGATTTGCATTAACTACTCATGCTCCCCCTATTCAATCACACAGTGCCGTATCTGATCATTACAATGCACCCACCAACTCATCGTTCTAAATCCCAGTCTTCAGAATCACCTCTACTAACTCATAACTCTAGTCCCTTCTCCCCTCATATCAATGTTCAGATACTTCCTACGATATTCCCCTCACATTTTAAAGTCACATTTTCTCTCTCTCTAGAATAGCTTCTCGTTTCTCGCGCTCAAATTTCCAGTTTTCACTTTCTAACAATGCCTCTGGGACAAGCATAAAAGTCACCTTGACGACTGAAGTCTGTTTTTCGTTCGTATCCTCGCAGTGCTATTGTTTTCAGACGTTCTTTTATTCTTAGGACTAACGTGATCAGTCAGTCAATAGATTGTCACAATTCAATTCTAGAGCATCAGAAAATTTATCAAGATTTGAGCTGCGATCCGTATGTTAAACCTGCTGCAATACGAGTATGTAGTAGGTAGGCTCTTGTACCACGATCGACTAGCATGTCAAGCAGTTAACCCAGTCAGACAGCGGTATCATGTCTTAGCAACGATTTTGCTTAGAAGTCTTTCCTGCTTATGAGTTCAGACTGCTCGTGCCTTTTCCCTCACCTATGCTCCTCGGTGTAAGATAACTCTGAGACCTGAAGCTCACTGCCAAACCAAACTTGGCCTGAGCAACTTAAACACAGCTGTGATAGCTTTACTTGGGGCTGATTAATGTTACGACTGATACAGGTGTTATGGGATTGAAATTGGTTTGCAGAGACCAAAGAAGCAGACAAATAATCGAATTCATTTTCAATAGTATCGAAGTATAGCCAATATTTTTATATTTTACTTTTAAAATTTAGGAATTTACACGATCTGCACCCCAACGAATGCAAGAATTAAATTTACTCGAAGCATTTCTTTGTGATTAATTTTTGCACCAATGTTGTTGCGATCAACCTGTGTTACTCCTGTTCTATATTAAGAAAGATCATTTCTAACGATTACACACATAGTTTCTGAGTTCAGAGAATTTTCTTAAAAGTCAGAAGAAATACACGATTTAGCTTAGAGATAAACGAGTTCATGTACTCAACTGTCACACAGTTTCAGACGTAATAGATCCAAAGACTAACAATAGGGTTGTAGAGCGGGTAGAACCCATTTATATTTCTCAAACGAAAATTTATATTCTTCCTCACTATTATTACTTCTTAGTCCTTATTCAGAGATAAATATGATAAGTGTCAGAGCTCGGCTCGATTTCGTAAGAAAGAATGCCTGAACTAACTCCATAAATTTCTTAAGCAACCTAAGTTTAGAAGTGCACAGAACTCAACGAGTCGAAACTTCGAGTTGACTATCAAGAGAACAGCTTGTGAAGGTGATGGCTTCAATTATGGATTTAGTTCTGACTAAATCTATAATCTATATTAAATTGCTCTTTCTCTATTACCTAAGGCTAGTCCCCAATTCAACTTAAACGCATGGTGCTCTTCTTAGAGAACAAATGAATATAAAATAAATGTGTATAGTTTCATTGTAGTTCTCTAATTATTTAATGCTAACCAGAATACCGGCAAGTTCATAACCTGAGCAACTAACCCGAGCGTCTGAACGCAATTCTTGGATTTCCAAAGGCGATGGCTTTCATTTCGGGTTGATTTCTTCTCCTAAACTGAAAGCCAGTCCATCACAATACGGTATGGGTCAAATCCAGCATTGCTGCTGTTTCAGGACGTCGTTGTAAATTAACAAGTGAGGTCCAAACCTTAGAGGAAAGGGTTAATTTAACACACAAGAGTCCACCGCAAACAGTTTGGGCAAGATGGACTGATCTACGAACTACAGATAAAAGTTACGCTTTTCCAGCGTCGTTTGAATGCAAGATGAGAGCATTAAGCTAAGCTCTATCAATAGTAGTGTTGTTAAACAACGGAGCGCTACAAGCTATGGTCTAGAGTTACGTTTTTATCGTCCGAGTCTAGGCTCAGACCTTACTTACTCGAGAGATATCGGTTTGTAATAGTTAAACTATTAGATATTTCAACAGACGGTGTCAGGTTCAAGAAAGAATTGCTACCTCAGGGCGGTGCAAAGGCTCACAAAATGAGAAGTGACAACCACGTGAGGACGCTTCAGCTTCTAAACGAAATTCAGAGATTCATGACGGTACAGCTTTTCTATTTGAACGCAAGGCCTTTCCTCGTCCGTCAGTAGTTGATTGAGATGATGTACAGTAAGATGCAAGCCAAGTCTTTATGCCAATCAAGCGAGCAATCGAACCTGCAACTTTTTGTTGAAACTTTCTGACTATCGTGCCTCCTCTTGACCTCCTCTCTCTCATTGGTCTTCAGAATCTCGCGTGGGTGCCTCTGGAACTCGAGGAAGCCACTCCGAGACTGTTGCTGCGAGAGTTGACGGTCTATGGACTCGGAAGGACGACAGACACAGGGACGTTTGTACTTGTCCGTTACGGCGAGCCTCTATCACACTGTCGTTATCACAAAAAGATCGATCCGTACCTCCAAATAGAAACGGTAGCATTCAGATAAAAAGATTTACAAGTATGAAAAATATATGAGTCTATCTGTGAGTGATGGGGAAGAAGTGAATGAGTTTAGGTCGTCTAGGACGACCTCAACTTCCACTGCTACAAATAATATGTACAAGTCACAACCGCATGGTGTCTAACGTTCTAATTACATTACTCTATAATGACACTCGTATCGATACAAACAAGCAATGTACAGCTACTCACAATACACAGGCACATACAAAATGAGCCACAAAGCATAGTGTATAGCTGTAGCAGCAACAGGAGTCAAATACTCAATAAATCTCTAAACAACCCAAACAATCTACATTTCAGGCAGTACAAAACTAGAAAAGGTTGAGTCAGATGAAGTTTTACGACGACATGCTCTTTCTAAGGCTCAAATATTCGTAATATATTTTCCAGCATCGGAGTATCTGGACTAGATTTCAAGCCGTTGTCGTAAGAAAGTGCGACCTTAAAGAGCTTTACAAACTATATGGATACTTTTTGCTGGAACATGACGTCTATGAAAAATAAAAAGGAGAGCATGAGTAAAGATGAAACACCATCGAGCAGGAAGCCATAAAGCCTTAGTTATTACCAGTACGAAATAGGTTTACAGAAGATATGTGCAAGAACCGATATGGGTGGTTCGGTCTCTTGCACGCCATCGCAGTTATTTGATAGAGCAGAAGTCTTTTCATCAGTTTTTGATTACGGCATAAAGATCCCTGGTATCGTACATTAAATAAGAAGCAAAAATGTATTGAAATGATATATCATTGCTAAATTGAATGTTTTTCGTATGACATTATCTTATTCTTGTAAAGCTATTTGCATGACGGTCATTATCAGCTAACTGTTGTTAGATGAGAAGTTCTTATCTCCTGAAGACCTCAATTTGCGAGCAGGAGATGTTGATATTGAGGTGTCGGGTAGACTCCATCATTAAGAGCTGAGCTCTTATCGCCCCCGTTGACTCCACCGTTGATGACAGTTCCTCCATTACCTGATGGACCAGGAACTCCAGTTAGCCCAGCGCTCGAACTTCCCATGACTTCAAAACCAGGAGGCAGTTTGGCACCAGGGCAATGGTTTGACATGGGCATCAGATCGGTGAAAAATGAAGCAGAATGGAAACCTTGATCAAATACTCCACGGCTCCAAGGGCTATAAGAGGAGGCAGGCCCACCGTTGCTCTGGATGTAAAGACTTGGGTCAAGAGGAGGAGCTGGACTCAGAGACCTCGGACGAGATCCACCAAATTGACCGACAAATCCGGGGGCTCCCACTGCTGCCTGTTGTTGATGGTGTTGTTGCTGCTGCTGTTGGTGCTGCTGTTGCTGAATCAGTTGGCGCTGTTTGATGTAGTTTGAGAACTCCGTAGGTGACATGCGGTTTGCTCGCTTTGTGCTCGTCTTTAACTTCGTAGATCCGAACTTGGTTTGTGCGAAGGTGGCAGTTGTGAAGGTGAGTGGAGCAGCGGTCTTCGGTAGGAAAGCGGAGATCGGAGAAGCTTCACGTGTTTTAAATGGAGGAGTGGGAGAATTGGAGGAGTATGGCGACGATGATTTAGGGCTGATGGACATGCTGCTGAGAGACGAACTCAGGTTGTCAATGGGTTTGAAGCACTGTGCTTCAGGGTTAAAAGTCTTCGTCACTTCTTTATCTAAACTTTCTTCTTGCGTAGCTGATTCTGCTGCTTCAGAATATAAAATTTTGATGAGTCCTTTTTCTCCAATACGGTAGGACACCTCACCGGGATCCACCCAAACAGCCAGATCTTCAGGCAGGTTTTCCTTGATCTCTCTGATCTCCATACCAGCCTCTCTTGCAGCTTTTTCCAGGACGGGATCGATAGGATCTCCGGTTTTGATGCACCGAAATGCTGATCCTTTCATGGGTTTTGCGGGGTACCAGTGACCCTCAAACTTTGCTTTGAGAGCCTTTTCAAGTTCTTCTCCAAAGATATTGACCCGCCGTCTTGGCAGCTTGTTGTACATGTATGAGATCACGAAATTGAGCGCTACTTGTATCTCCAGGTGCATATTTCTAGCTGAGGGGGTCGTTGATGGACTGAAGGAAGACTCGTAACCTGCAAAGAAAGAAGATAAAGTATTATTGATTTTATAATGATAATGTTGATGATGCTGCGAAACTACTCAAAATTGCGCTGTTAATATACGAATTATAATGAATTGTAAAAAAACGTAGAGCACAAATTAAAAAAATTATCGATAAGTCAAATTTTGCAGTTACTCACACTGAATTATAAAATAAAAATGAATATTATCAATTTAATGCATACAAATTATAATGGCGGATTGTAAATCCCATATGGTTTTCATCAGTCCTCTAAATATATTTGTTCTTGAGCGGTATTGCCAAGCATTATTATCTACCAGAGCCATAACAAGGGAAGATGAGTTCAAAAATCGGAGGGAAATTAGTTTGGATTAGAAAAGTAGGGTAAACATTTTCTAGGATTGAATATTTTAAGCATTGATTCGCGCCTACTAGTATATTCATTAAGAAAATGCAGTTTTACGGTCAAGTAATAAGATACCAATAGCACTTGTCCCTGCAAATAATCTACAAGAATATTTTGTTTACCCACTACGCGCTTTGCGGTAAGGATCATTTTGCGCCACTGCTCGAACGATATGTTGTCATTGAATCCGTGTACCGATATACGTATTATCGCTGTAAGTGCGCACAGTATCAGCAAAATTTGATGGTATCGCTCTCGATCCTAAGCAGAGAACAAGTTTGCTTACCTCTTCTGGCATTGTGTTCTGACGAGTACAAGGATAATTAGTAGGCATCTCTTGACAATAAGGTATCGTTGTAATCAGATAAAACCTAGTATCACTACACCGACATTCCATGGAACGTAAGTACTCTTTATGTCTCACGTATCACTCTCCACTTTGGAAATTTGCATGGTTATGAATTGAGTGAGAAGTGTTTCAGTACGTTATTACTAAATTCTGAAATAACGTGAGGTACAATCAGTAAAACGCATTACTATAGTTGACGGTATTATTTCTCTAAGATACTCTATGAAATGTGGGGTAAGTAACTCATCCAAAATAAGAGAGACACGTGAAGTCTATCCTCCACTTTACCGAAGTAGAGCAATATTGATGTTCAGAATCTTTCACTGTCTGCTATGCGTCTAAAATCCATAGTCGTGTATCATTACTCGTATTTCCCTCTCTGTACACAAAGAGAAATGTGATGGTGTGATAAGTCACATGCAGTCGCCGTGAATCATGTGACGATTGTTGATGACAGTGTTGCGAGTTATAGACACCGCACTGAGGCTGGTGAGCTATGCTCTTGATAGTCGTTGTGGTGACGGTCCTTATCCAGCCTGATAACGTAGCATGATATGCAGGGCTGATAGCACTGAATTATGACCAGGAATCATTGACTTCTAGAATGTGCCGCTAAATAGAGATACTTGCATTGCATTAGTTATATTAAAATGAAGACATAGGTCCCTGTAGACTCATACTCTATATTCGCCGAGGGAAATATGTATATTTCGAAATTCATTGATTCAACCTTGTGCTTTCAATAGAATCACGTGCACGACCTGAAACATCATCACTGGGCATCGGTAAAATAACAAACTAGGCAGAATTTTGCTGACACATTTTGGCATATGAGTCTATGTTTACAGAACACACGGAGGCTGTATTTCTTTTATGCTCGTAGTAGACTAGGTCTGGCGTATCTAATTTGATAGAGAAAGGTTTAACGTACTTCTCTCAAAAATCAACGCGTAATAATTGAAGCCATCTTTTGTTCTAAATTATGATTAATTGATGTAAGTTTTCTATCCATAACATGTACCGTGAATCCATTGATTTTTTTTTTTTGAAATAATCAAGATAGATAAAAATGGGATTACATCACAATTTTTATCGTCTCTATTAGATTTTTTCATGAACCTAAGTCTTGAACAAAGATACTAGTAAATTGTTTATGTTATAATAAAACACTTGAAACCTATAATTTATCTTCTGCGACATTTAAAAAAATAACAATTTTATCACAGTTACTTTGACATCTACCATTTTTGGTTTAATCATATCATAGTAAATGTGATGCATTTTTTATGAATTTGACCTACACCGACCGTATTCTTAAATTCTATGATTGACTACAAACGCATTGGTGGCACAACATTTCTCCGTACACACACAATATGCGTCGGCTGGTGTGCGTCAAGTTGTGCGCTTCTACACCACCTTTTTATCGCTGCTTGCCCTCCTATCTCCATGTGGCTTCTTTACGATTTCTTAAGATTCTTTCAAGAGATTTCTGAGCCTCGAGCAGCACACTGAGCTACTTGCACGGTTGTATTTAGCCCAGCTGTGTGCAGTGCGGGGGACTAAGATTTGTTTCGGTGTGACGAGTTTTTTGTTGTAATTTTTCTGCAGCTGCTTCCCCATGAGAAACAAAACTGTCTATTTATATTATTAGTACTTATATTTTATGCTAATGGTGCAGATGTATTATCAGTGGCGTACTGTTGTGATTGCGTCTATTGATTGATAAAATTCGTAAATGAATGTGCTATCTTTAATTTAGGTTTTTCCATCATTTTCTTGTCTATCTTGTTCTGTTTACGTTGTCGTCGACACTGATAATTTACTGTGTTTTCTTTAAATTGCATTCATACTCGATATTTTTAGCATAGCTTCTCCAGGAGTTGGCATATAGTCTTAGAATGATTCATGTAACTCTATTCCATGCATCTCTACTAAAACCTGTGATTCAGTGACATCATTTTCACGTATCAATTGCTGCCTATCACAAGCTGCGAATGCTCCTTGCAGGTGTTCTCCTTCACCTACATCTCTAGCAAACTGTTCAGTGCCAGTGACACACCTGAGCAGTTACTTGATGGCGCCAGCCCGTATCAACATCGTTGTATAAACCTTCACGCGTACATCAACTGTGTGCGTTTCTCTCACAATTTTAGGGCTCATGCGTTGGTGGGAATTAACGCATGCTCTCCGAAGCATGAGTCCTGATTTACGTTTTGGCGCGCGCTTAGAAATCTTTTGAACACTAAACATGTTAAGCCTGCCAGACGCACCTCATCAGGTCTCATGTAGTAGTACTAAACGAGCATGCTAATACTCTTCAGGGCATCGTAACAAACACTTAAAGTTTATCCTCTACCTGTGATGCTTGAATGAATTCTGACTACGTTTCATAGATATCAAGGACTTCCTACTGGTGGACCATCCCGAATATTTATTGTTACAACTTCTGACTTTTTCTTATCACTTCACAAGTTTGATTTTTACTGAATCAACAGCCACTGCACTTCAAAGTTATTCTTGCACTTAAAATCACTGAAGATATGAACTGTTTCTTCCTTTCTTTCGTTGATTTTTCTAAAACGTTAGCTCCTTCCGCTCTGATGCATAAACAAATTTTTCTGAGTTTTGAGACGAAAAACTTGCTTTCAATAAAAAAATTGAAAAAAAGCTGTCTGCAACGTCATCTAAATTTCAACTCTCCAAAAATTTCAAGCATCAAAAGGGAGGGTGATCCATCAATGCCCCTTTCCGACGTAACTGCTACCACCTCACCTCGACCTCTCTTCGAGGGCCAGGCTTTCAATAAGAGAAACACAACACCTGCACGACCAGTGCTGGGAGCTTGCTTCACTGTTGCGAGATGTACCACCCTGTCACCCCGCTTACTATGACACTCACGTCTGGAGGTAGCTCATGCCACTCACTGCCTTCAGCCCCACTCATTACAAGGGCATTCGGGCACTGGTAAACACGTGACTGGAATGCTTCATATTTTGCCTTTCCCAGCACCCTCCGTACTGCTCGGTGTTCCAGGGGTGTCTCTAGTACGCAATTGAAGTACTTTATATTTGAGAGAGAATGTATGAACCGTCGCAATTGGCGCTCTGCTAGAAGAATTTCGTAAACTGCCAACTGGAGCCCACCAGCGTTAGTGTATGACGAAGGTTATCTTACTCTACCAGCTACCGATTTTGTGATTTATTTATGCATCTCATGCACAATCTAGCATGAGAAAACTAATATTATTTTTTACATCTTAAGTAATTGAACACTTGAGGTTCTGCACTTTTTCTTTTTGTGCAGTGTGCTGTATTAATATACGTAACGAAATTCAACTGCTAGTAAAACAGACTGCTAGGATTACGTGATCAGCATTGCTATTAGTGTGTGATGAGGTCTTTAAGTGACTTCAACTGTTATGCAACGCCGGTGTATCACAATTTGATTGTATTTTTCATGATAAAGATCGCACGTGGGAAGAAACCATATCGTCAGTCTCCAGTTTGTGTTGCACTGTTTCACGTCCCATTTCATACTTTTATTTTTACATTTTGTACTTGTACATGACCTGCTCATCTTAAACCGATGTAATTATTTGCACATTATACTATAAGTTCCTGTAGATGCAAACATATTTTTTTCCGGTTCAAGCTCAACGACGTTACTAAATTTTGCATTTTGATTGAATTCTGTTCTATTACCGGATATGTTATGAAATTTTCTATAAATTGAATGGAAATTGAAGAGCATTTTTAATTATTAAAAAAAATGCTTTTGTCATTTATAACCTCGCAATTACAAGACGTCAACTTCACATTAATTGTTTTGTTTTAAATCAGCTTGCAGATGCCACTTGATTTTAAAGTTTTTGATGTTAGAAAAACAAGAGGCTGGTATTTTAATCTGGTGCAGTAACCCTGTGAGCTACTAGTAATTCCAATGACCTTGTAAATGTCACGAAACTTGATAAGAATTTCCCGAAACTTCTATTTTCATTGCGCAAGAGTATTGAATTTGGAGAAGAAGAATTGGTGTAGCTATATCTGAGCTAGTAAGTTCTACATATTATTTCAGATACCTTACGCTAAAATCATAAATTAGTTATTTTATAATTTTCGCTTCAGAACTCCATCAAGAAGCTTCTTAATAACGAAATATTGCGTTAAAGTAATAATTTTTACAATCTTTTCGTTCATTGCTTTGTTGCACGAATAATTGTAAACGAAGAAAATTAATGAGCAGTTGAACCTTGATTTCTTCATTTCAAGGATACTGCTACAAAAATCTAGTCCGTCACGAGTAAAACTCAGCATGAACTTCACGCAGGAGTGATCTTTGCCCCAACTTTCTCAAGCTGCTCGTTTCAATTGAGAAGTGGCACTTAACCAATTCAGTTGACTAACGGGAGATTGTATGATGACGTATGACTCGTAAGAATCTTGCACGAGTAAAGCAGTGCGAGGTGCAAGTGTTATGACGGTATATTGTAGCACAAAAGTCAAGTGTAGCTCATTGAAAAATAAAAGCCTCGTACACGTTGAGGACTGTGAGGTGCGAGTGGCATAGCAACATGTCGGTACATAGCCACATAAAAGTTGCGTAGAAGTAGAGTTGCACCAGGTGTGTGTGGCATGTTAATATACAGTCATATGAAAGCTCCGTACAAGTGTGTAGAGGCACATGAGGTGCATTTGGCTTGCTATGTCAATAGACAACCACATGAAAGCTGCGCGTAAGCAAGGGAGCATGAGGTGCATTTGGCATGCTATATCAATAGACAACCACATGAAAGCTGCGCACAAGTTAGGGGGCATGAGGTGCGTGTAGCATGATGTCAATAGACAAGCACATTAACGCAGCACACAAGTACAACAGCTGAGGCTCGAGTAGCAGTGGGGTGCTAGCCAGAAGCTCTAATATGCTGTAGCTCAGACTTGGCTGTCACTGCATTCGCCACCCAGAAATAGAAAGAATTCGTTTTATTTTAGTAGTAGAAGGCGTAGGCACACCAGCTCCAAGTAATTTCCGGCGCTGCATTGGCGAACATATAATAATATTTTCATTCAACTCTTACTAATGCATGCCTTTTTTTGCACTTTTTGAGCACTTTCATGTAGTAGTGTGTTGAAGATACCGCTCAAATGATTTGATTTCTCAGACCTGTGCAAGGGTCGCTTCATGGCTCCGGTGTGGTGCGACCAAATCAGATAATGAAATACGAGGAGTTACTGAACATCACAAGGAAATGCCATTTCTGATCAGATTTAGTCAATCAGATTCGTTATGAAAACTAAATTTTCATCAAATTTAGAACCAAGCGTAGCATGTTATTAAACTCTGCTGTCAGTCCATCGCATAAATTTTGATAATAGCAGGGTATCAAATTTTTAATGACATTAAATTTTATTTATAATTTTTGTAGAAAATGTCGAAGTTTGTAATTTAAATCTTAAATAATACAGATAACTTTTCAGAGTGCAAGTTGAAAATGCATTGAAAGACACACTTTGTTATAAAAAAGTCAAAACACACACTGATATTACGTTTAAAGGCTCAATATAGTTAAAATTTCAGCTTTTGAAAGATTATTTAACTTTTGAGCGTATTTAATACGCTACAAACGTTCATGGATAATTTTAAGAAGAATAGCAACGTAAAGTACGCCAGTCATGTGTAGTTTAAAAGAGTTAAATTAGCGTGCGATGAAGCAATAATTTTAAGTCCCCTGGTCTGATAATCAGCACTGTAAATTATGTGTTAACTGTGTTAACATCACTGCAAGTTTATAGAGCACACCTGGCACTCTACACGTCATGTGTAAGCTTTGAGTGTTATACTGAAGTGTGAGATGTGTAAGCTTTGAGTGTTATACTGAAGTGTGAGATGTGTAAGCTTTGAGTGTTATACTGAAGTGTGAGATGTGTAAGCTTTGAGTGTTATACTGAAGTGTGAGATGTGTAAGCTTTGAGTGTTATACTGAAGTGTGAGATGTGTAAGTGTTATACTGGTGTGAATTACTGCGATGGGTAATGGGTGGTGTCACAGAGTCAAAGTTCCATGAAGACGCTTGCATTAAGCACCCACCTTGATAGAACAAGACGCAGGGGGCAGTCCAGTAGAGCTCGTGCAAATCAGTCAACTCTGCTTATTCCTGAATGTTCGAGCTGTTTTTTGAAGCACCCAACCAATTCTTCGTTGAAAATTCCAATAAAATTCTCTACGCTGACTCAGCAGCTAAAAAATTATCCGTAAAAATACAATTAACCGCTTGCGTTCAGGAAGTGCTCTCACAGCACTGCTTTCCTCAATGACAAAGCGGGAAACGTAGTGATTGCGAAAAGAGTATTTAATTTAAAGGCAAAATATATTTTCGTAAATCGACGACTTCGAGCGAACGTTGATCGAAAATAAAAACTCTATAAAAACGAAACGCCTTATGAAGCAGGAACGAAAGCGCTGTGTTGAGTACAAGGAACTGATGTGGAGGTAGTGAATTGAGGTAATTGAAAGCTGTCCGGAGCACGACTATTTTTGAACCGTCACCAACGGAGGCAGCAGCGCGACTGAGATATCAAGAGTGCCTGCGGACCTCTACAACTACGAGTGCCAGTGGGGGTTTGTAGGGGTAAG
The DNA here is from genome assembly GCA_006783055.1 of Trinorchestia longiramus. Lineage (NCBI taxonomy): Eukaryota > Metazoa > Arthropoda > Malacostraca > Amphipoda > Talitridae > Trinorchestia > Trinorchestia longiramus. The sequence continues at coordinate 35,932 of VCRD01001186.1, read as the reverse complement.
TGCCAAGGAAGGTTGCGGAGGGGCGAGTGCCAAGGAAGGTTGTGGAGGGGCCGAGTTACATGAAGGGGCGAGTGTCAGGAGGCAGAGAGCGGGAGGGCTTAGGGGTCGAGGTGCCATACGGAAAGTTTGGGAGTGTCGGTAATGGAGGATCCGTTGCAGAGTGAAGAATGAGGAACGAGTGCATACAAAGAGTACGAGTTGGGTGTGGGGTTGAAGGAGGTTTGGGAGACGAGTACTGCTCCAAGAGCACGAGGGTTGGAAAAGAGTGTTTAAGGGAGTGCAGGGAGAGGATTGCATGGCAGGTTGAAGGCAGAGAGTACGAGAAGAGGACGGTGTGAGTGGAATAGCATATGAGAAGTGTAAGCAGAGAAGAAGATTGAAATAAGGGAATTTCAAAAAGATATTCGGGGAGAGTGAGGACCTCTAAAAGAACGATGCCAAATGGAATACAAATAGACGTGACAAATGAAGGTGCGTGAAGGGTACGTTCGAGGAGCTTAAGAAAGAAGCCAAACAAAATATAGGAAAAGAAGACTAAAATCTTCATGAAAAGTTCAGAAGCACGTTCCGAACAAAAGACTTGAAAAAAAGTGTCTTAGGGAGGGCTGAAAAGAAAAGAGCGTCATCCGAAGTACACGGTTAAAAAGCGCCCTCAGGTCCAGAGTACTGATATCGAGGGAGGGCGATAAGAGTAGCGGCTTGAGAGCCTCAGAGACATGGATCTCAGGGGGTCACTGGGCCGTCACACGTAAAATATTACTCGAAAATTTCACAGAGTTCCTCGGACGAAATGACTAACTTTTGTAGCTGCATCCGTGCAACACGTCATGAACTGCAGCAGTGTGTCGTCTACACTGGTGAGGAAAATATCGTTTTATCAGTATCTCAAGTGCGATTAAGATCTTGACACAAATCAAAAAATAAGGACAAGGATTATTTCTGTCCTGTTGTCTTTTTTCTTTTCAATAAAATGATGATTCACTGACGAAGCAACAAAAATTTCAACAAGAAAGATGAAGCTAAAAAATATGGTTTACTATTTGGCCATAAAGATAAGCATAAAATTTCTCGCTTGAAAGCAGTCAAGAGATCATGCAATGAAAAAAACGGGGATTTAGAGTTACACTGAGATTTGGATGGTGAAATAAAGTGAACAGTCAAAACATCAAGACAAAATACATTAAGAAAATTAATGGAGAATGCAGGCGTACAAGTATATTTGGAATACAGAAATGACTGACGTTGGGTATATGACTAATCTTTTCTAGATCTTGATAACAAAGCTAGGTGCTGAAGAATAAAATGATTTTTTTTATTTTGGAATGATAAATTTCTGAGACCTGACTGACCCAGCAGTGAATATAAGATGATAGGAACGAGATAAGGGAGCTGAAAACCGTGTCAATTGTACCTATATATTTTATTTTATCTGAGGTTATAGCCCTTGGAGAATAGATGTTGCTCAGCGTGCGTGTTGTGGTCGTCACTAAGGCAGCTGGATGGAGACATCTACAGGATGTCCATAAAGTCTCTTTACCCTTTCAAAAATTTATTAAAAATCCAATTGGTAAGCTATTTTATTCAGATTTACTTTATTGTATTTAGTGTTTGTTACAGTTTTTATTCACATTTTGTATTTGTGTTTCAAGGATCCTGCTTGTGAAAGATGTGCTGTTGAGACTTTATGAGAAATTTTTATAAGAGACTTTATGGACACCCTGTATTATTATTATTATTATTGTCGCAATTTACGGGACGTTTCTGGGTTATGTGGACATCTTTAACGCAAATTACTGAGATGACACGGTAACCTTACATTAGTTATTATATCCTGTCGTTGTTTCCAGCTCGAATTATTTCTCTAAAAACTAACCACGGCACTTACTGACTTTACAACGTCGGCACCAATTAACCAGTCTTGCTGCCGTCACGCTAAGCGTCCAACCCACAAAAAAAACTTCATTTCCAATAGAGTATACAGTGGAGATACCTTGGGTTTTAAAGTCTTAATGTTAACATCTTAAGAGTAGTGTTTTTTTTGTGCCAGGAGAAATGAGAAATGAGAGCTAGGACAAGTAGTGCGTTCAGGACGTATTTACAATGAGCGCACGTATTTTTACCATTGCTTTTGAAGAAGTTTTGATCAATAAAAGGGATTGGCGATGGTGAGATATTAACGCAGTGTTTACGTGTGTATAAATAGTAACAATTTTAGTTCCGTAGCTACTGAGGTCACTATAGTAAAGAGTCAGTGACATAGAATTGAGGTAAACAATTCGAATGAAGTCGAAAAATGTTATGTAAATTAAATAAAACGATGAATTTATGTAGGGTACAGTCAGGGGCTGGAAACATCTAATATTAAAGCCAAAGTTTATTCTCTCAGAACTTGTGCTTCATTCCTCTCACGGCACCGAACTTTCCGCGTCATTAACTTCGAGAGCAAAATAAGTTTCATTACTTTGCTGAAATGTCGTAAATCACAGCTTCCACTCGATGTGCTTACCTTAATGAACTATTTTTTCATCAAGGATGCTCCTTTTACTGTGTTTTTTATTTTGAACAGTGTAGCTGCTCCTGGGCTTTATGCAGGAGTCAAAAAATGGTCTGAAGATCACTAGTACAACACGCATGACTTTGTGTTGTATTTTCACACACTTTTTGCTCAGAACTTTCACGCAGTTCTTAGCTAAAGTTGAATGCACTTTCTCCATTTTATAACTGTATACTTTTTTAAAACGAAAAATAAAACAGTATGAATAGTGATTGATGCAGTGCTGTAGACGCCAAGTAGCTGCAAAATTTCATGAGATCTTTTTTGATTTTGTGCCATTATTTTCGTAATGAATGAGCAAACCTATTTTTTTGTGTTAGGCAGTATATTTTAACTAATCAATGAAAATAAAAGTGAATTTCTTAATTTAAGGCTCAACGAGAATATTTTTGCTCGTTCGTAAAGCAAAAATTTTCATTCAATGTTATCACTTTTTTTAATCGAACCTGGAACTTTATTCGTTGCTTAGTTAACAGAAGTCATTAAACGATTGAGGAGTTCTGATTTCATGATATACACATCATTTCAATATTTCCAGTCTCTGCCTGGCAATCGTACTCTGACATTCAAGCTAAACAGATTTGTGAATGATTTCATCGACCAGAAATGAAGAGCCTCGTCAATTTTAAGGTTTCACCGAAGTCATATCGAGTATTCCGTGCCAGTCCTAGCCCTCGTCAGCTGATGTTCATAATTAATTATCGCTTCATTTAAATATAATGTAAATTAGGTGGGTGAACTCGGTACATGAAATGGAATAAAGACGAAAGAGCTACACGCGCAGAGCTCAGTGCTGCAGTTGTGAGGCCATGCTGCTGGTTGTCATGGAAACTCAGGTCATCGTCTCCAGTGTGCTCTATATTGATGACCCATGCCGGTCCGCTCAAAATACATAAAGGATCAGTTCTCAATAATAAGACAGATAACTTCAAGCAAGGCTAAAAAACGTCAAAATGTAGATTATAATTTTATTCATCACTCCACACAGCTTTGTGTTCTTGGCCTCTTATTTGTTAAGGAATCTAAAAAAAGCCCCTGTATCGCTTTTAATTGTTATGCAATTTTCAATCCTTGCGTTTGAGAATCACGGCATTGTCATTCTTATGATGTAAATGTAAAGCAATGTTTGATCAATGAACACACCTATTCAATGAGAGGGGTAGGCTTACTAAACTTTACCTCGCTGTTCTACATCATTTCAAACAAAATATCTAGGCGTGTACTCAAAACAGCGAAAACGTGAATTATACCGAGTCTTTTGTTGCATGTATACATGAGAGAAAAATACTCAAAAGGAAATAGAGTAAATTGTATTATAGGAAGTCCTTGATGGTTTCACTTTACGAAACAACTACGTTGAACGTAGTTTCTCAATTATTTTCAGTTGCGTGCGTGCAAGTAAGACCAGTTTGCTCATCAGATGTACGGTCATGTTCATGAAGCTCTTATTTCTGTCAAGTTTCACACGTTCTTTACGTTGTGCGTGGGTGCTAAAGCAATGACTCTTGATTGCGATGGCATTTTCAAGCAGTTAAAGTAACGCAAATCTCGAGTAAAAAGAAAGAGCTGTGAGATGTTTACACTTGTATGCTTCATTATTTTGTGCTCAAATATGAAATTTCATTGTGCATTATCATGTACATTTAGCATCATTAACGGGAGAGTATAATGCAAGTTTTATCAATAAAATTTTAGTGAGTCTATGATAAATTTATTTGTTGAAACAGTACGTTTCTCCTCAAACCTCTGATCCGTGATGTTCGATGCTGTCCGGCTGCTTCTTTTTTTAAAGCAAGGGAGAATATTTTAGTTGCTAGAGGAAATTTTCGTGTCAACGACATCTGCTGTTACTCTTCGCTGTCGTTGACTTGGTCTTTAGAATATTGTATTTTCATACAGTCTGTTATATAGTGCAGAGCAGAATTTAATTACTTCTGAATCTTGTTCACTTTCTGTGAGAATTTTCAAATGAATGTAAATGGTTTCGACCGGACCTGAGTTCTTTTTTATGCGCGTAACGTATTTTTGATATTTGAATTTAATAATTGCGATATGATCGTCGGTGAAATGGAAAAGTTATTAGTACTCACACATACTGAACTATTGCTAATTTATCAATGAATTAATTTTTGCAGAGTTCTTGGTAAATGCGAGTAGCAAAAATTCCTATTGCGTAATTGTATTTTGATGTGTTTTGCGAAGCAGCACTACGGAGAAAGTGTTCATTAACAGTCAATATTATCAGACATGCTTTCATTTTCTTTGCTAAATAAAAAGACTGGCAAAGGTTTCACTAAGATCTCCTAAACAATACGAGTTTACATTAAACAAACACAAGTTTTAGGAAAAAATTAGATCAGAAAATCTTTAAATGCATTTGAATTACAATATCACTGTTACTCAAACACTGAGATCATAAGGAACAACATCCAATGATTTATTGCGTTTGAATTGTGTTTTTTACAGCTGACTGGTAGATCGACATTGGCGTTCATCGAAATTCCATGTATGTGCATTTTACAACAGCTGGAAGCTGTTGGAGTGATGCATGTATCGGAAAGACTTCGCTCTTTCATGTTGTCCCTGGAAGTAATTTATTTTTTTATTGCCGCTCTATGAGAGTTTTCAAGGTCCTCTGCTGCAAAACATTCACGGCCCATGAAAGGATGACATAAAAAAGTGCTTCATGTAATCGAATGCTTTACAGTGCCGTCCAAAATTACGGAACAAATATTAAAACTTCCAAATATTCAAAAAATGTGAATCTATTTTTGTAAAATTTTCACTGAATGTAGACATACAGTACTTGAATCATTTTTTGAAATTTCATGTTGCCTAAATAGTACTTCCATAGGTTTTTAATATTTTATCACTTTTTCGGTATCTAAAATTAAGGAGCAAAATTTTTAAAATGTGTGAATTGAGAAATAACCGGTTTTATCATAAGATTATATAAAGATAAAGAAGATATAGACTGCTTAGAATCAATGCTGCATTTGTGATCATGCTAAAACGTATCAAAGTTTATGCAGCTTGTAAAGAAGAAAGTGTGAAATTACGAAACGTAAATCATGCAACTGTACACATTCCTAAATAGATAAATCATCTTAAAAATGTTGTGAGCTGAATTTTGAAACTTTATAACGAAACTGGTAGGCTATCTAAAACAAAGAAAGGAAAACTACAGTAAGAGAGGATAGAGTTATGCGACGTCTAGCACTGAAAGATCGTTTCTTAACTACAGGTAAAATTTCTAGTCAAATTGAAAGTGGTGCAAATGAGTCACGATAAACTGTGTTCAGGCGATTACATGAAATAGGCTTTTATTCATGATCTCCTCGGAAAAACAGATGATAATTAAAAAGAATCAGGCAGCACGATTGACATTGCAAAAAAATATGTTAGTTGGTCGAAAGATAATTGGAACAAAGTATTTTTCAGTAATGAATCTAAATTTAATGTACTTGTAGTGATTGTAAATAGTTTGTTGAACGAATAATTGGTGAAAGTTTGAAATCAAACTATAAAGAAAACTGTAAAATTTGGTGGGCGAAGCGCAAAGGTTTTCAGTATGAAACCAGGCCTGGGTAAATCATTTCTTGTGCGTTTAAACGCTAGAGTTAATGCCGCCGTTTACAAGACTGTGTTAGAACAACATGTTGTGCGAGTTTTAAAAAATTCTGGAATTGATATTCTTGTTTTTATGCAGGATAATGCTCTGTACCACAAATGAAAGCCCGTTATGGGCTGTCTTAACCCTTCAGCGACGGATTTTTTTCTAGTTTCTATGATACGTTTAAGCTCACGAAGACCGTTTGTACACTGATGCAATGAAGCACGCTGAGAGCCAGGCAGCTAAAACAACGACGCTGTAACATGCCGCCGCGTTCAAACCTAGTAGCAACCTCATATTGCTCATTGTTTAATTATTAGAACAATTCTCCCGAAGACCATAAAAGAGGACCATATGGTCCTTTTCGTCGCTAAAGGGTTAAGGATTAAGAAGTAGAGGTTATGGACTGGCCTCCTCAGCGTACTGACATAAATCTAATAAAAACCTAGGGAAGGCTCTTAAAACAAAATGCTATGGTGAAAAATCCAACAACAGTTGAAGATTTCTAGCTAAAATTACAACAGGAATGGGTAAAGATTCCAATTGCTCAATGCCAAGATTTGCTAAAATCCTGTGTGTGTAGATGCACTGCAGTGATCGAAAACCAAGCGCCCATAACTCAATACTAAAGGAGCTATCTGTGATCTGTTTGTAATCATGTTTAGATAAAAACGTTATTTTGTTCCTTAATTTAGGACACTCAAAAAGTAATCAAATGTTCAATAACTATAGTTGTATTATTTAGATAACCTGAAAATCTGAGAAATAGTTCAAGTACTGTACGTCTACGCAGTGATATTAAAAAAAATAGATTAACATTTTTTGAAGATTTGTAAATTTTTGTTTTTGTTTTTCAATTTTGGATGACACTGCTTATTCAAATGATGTGTACTCTTCTTCAAAATTCGTCTTTTCTGTACTCTTTTTACTCAATGAGGTCTGATTTGGATGTGAAAATTTTCACCTGCATTTTACAGTATTCATTGGCATCTCTACAGTTGTGTCGTAAAAGCATCACTGAGTGAAACTGAAATTACTGACTATTGAATACTACTGATAGATGATATTATAGTTTTCTAATAGTATGGTCTTGCTATTTTTAATTCAATGTTTATCGAAAACGAAATATACGTAAAAGTTTCGTACATAGATGAGAAATTGAAATATCTCTGAAAATTTTGTCCAATAGTAGGCGTCCAATAGTAGGCGGTAGAACCTTAAATGAAGTACATACTTAATGCCTCACCATTATCGTTTTTGGTGTCAGGAAATCATAGTTGTTGGACTGGTAGCTGAAGTGTACAAAACTGTCGCGTGTTGTGCGCAGGAACCTCACACATAATCCCGGGTCAGAAAGCGAACCTTCAACAAATAGTCGTCTAGTGACTCTAGTCCAGGGGTGGGCAAACTGCGGCCCAAGCATGGCCATTTTTCCTAATTAAATAACTTGTGTTGGAATTTAAACTTGTTTGTTTTTATTAATTATTCTGTCTGAATGTTGTATTATCTTAAAGAGCAGTAACCAAGCTAAAACGTGAGGCCCTTCCACTTTTCATGTTTTTCACCTTCGCCTTGTAAAAGTTTGCCCACCCTGGCAGTCTAGTCTGTACTGCACGACCAAGTGTCACTGGCAAGCAGAAAAAGGCAGTCAGATAACGCTTAACTTCCTACTGGTAAATACCTTTGAATATAGTGTTTTTTTCCAACACAGCGTTAAATGCTGGTAATGTTTCATTTATGCTAAACGTTTCATTCCATATCATATACAACTGAATTGTATGGTTTGATCGAATACTAGTAAACTGTCGATACATTTTAAAACTTTCATTGGTGTGAATATTATCGGGTAATAATGTTACAACTGCGTACCCTACGTGGAATTTTGTGCGTTTAGAATACTTTGCATAAACAGTCTCCCCATTGAGAGCACATGCTTTATCTGCTTATGCTTAACTCAGAATTGCTATCCGACAATACAATGTCCGGATTTTGTTAGATCCTACCTTTGTAGAAGTAGAAACTTGATATACTTAGTTCTAACATGTCTTTATTGTGCCTTATATCAATCGAGATTAGAACCAAAGACTGAAAAGTCAAGTTATAAACAATGTCTTGTCAGTATATGTGATGACATGATAAATTGAGGTAAACTCCACCGTTTGATAACTAACTTCCTTAAAGATTAGAGTGTCTAGAAGACAGATAAGGAGATCCATGGATCTGGGTTAAGAGGACGTTCAAGGAATAACATTAGAAAAAGCGGATTTTTTACTCTCTAATTTCTAATTCGCACTTTTTTTGCTGATCTTGAAAAAGAAATAGCAACAAATGTTGCCCGATATTACAACAGTATGTTATTAAATTGGAAATCGATATTCATTTCGTACGCCAAATTACTGCATTAATATTTCGGATATATAAAAAATACGAGTTTTTCTCATTGATCTAAGGAGCACTTTCTAATACAAATATTCTTGTTATCCTACCTTTATATGAGTCATTTTTCCGTACATCTGTTTGAATTCTGTGGAAAAGATAATTCCGTGAAGAAGCCATCTGTTGGCCGTAAAAATGGTCAGTTCCTCTTTGAAGTACACGGACATATGTACAGCAATCTTTAACCACCAGAGGCACTTGGTCTGGTTGATTAGCGTTTGACAAAGCTTAAATTCATAAAAAATAAAAGTAAAATTAAATCTGTTCTTGTATTCCTCGAATGAAATCTGCCGTTTTGTTACCTGTATTAAATCTGCCGTTGTGTTACCTGCATTAAATCTGCCGTCGTATTACCTAAATAAAATCGGTAGTATTCGTGAATTAAATCGCTCGTATTACCTGAATTAGAGCGGTCGTATTACGTGAATTAAATCTGTCTCTGTATTACCTGCTTTAAATCAACTGTATTAACTGTACAAAACCTGCTTTTACATTAAATACAGTGTATGTATCGTCGTTCTAACTACATAAAACCTATCGCGATCTGTGCAAAATCAACATCCAATACAGATAATATATCATAGGAAGATGTACAAATAAATGTACAATTACTGGTAGTATAGTTATTACTAGGAGAGTACGATCTGAACTTGCGGGTCATTACTACTGATGATACAGGCAGCTCAGTCAGCGCTCCTATGATCCAAGCTTGATTACTTCCCATATTATCATTTTTTCAACGTGTACGACTGACAATTGATCAACAATCACTCAAACAGCACTCGATTAACGTGTATTCAACCTATTTTCAGCTGTATAATTATTGATCACAGATCCAATATCAAAAAACTGCGTTTTAATGCTAATGTTCAATTACGCCTCTTGCACTCAGTATTGAAACAACTCTCATTCTTCCAGTACTAAAATCAATCCAATTGTGATCATGACCTTCAGAAGTACCTCCAACAGCAGTGCCAAGTTCATTACCAGCACCCATAACACCACCACAAGCATCACCTCCACCAACATCGACCGACAACTGTGCGCTATGACGTCACAAGTTCAGTGTTTGCGTCATAGCTTACTCTCGTCCTTCCCTCAGGGCAGTTATCGTTACCCAAACACCTACACCTGCGGGTTATTGGACCAATTTTGACTTATGAACACCTTGCACAAACAGCGTAAAAGATACAGCAAAAGCTCACGGATGTCGCACTGGCGCAGTGTACCTCCACATCTGGAATTGGTGTCCAGTCTGTCGTAACCTGGACTTCATGGCCAATATTATTTAAGGTCCTTATAAAAATAAAGCGTCAATGTGAAACATGGGTTACAGGGGAGAAATGAAGAACTCACATAATATTTGAATACCATGGGCTCAACTTTGCAGGCAAAACTCTTTTTTTTGCGTGTTTTAGAGACGCGAAAAATAGAATAGATTGCTCAGTGAGGTCTGCACACAACAGAACGCGTGATGTGTTCACAGACGCTGCACTTGCATTCTGACCGTAGTATCTCTTCATCTCACGAAGTACCTTTTCACTGCCACCAATCTCTGAAAAACTACGATAATTTTTTTTACCGGTGAGTTGATTCTCCACGGTATTACTCCACGGTATCACTCTACGGTATCACTCTACGGTATCACTCTACGGTATCACTCCACGGTATCATGACTGTGACATCTGAAATTATAGTCTTCTGGTATTCACGAGATCAATGATTCAACACCATTAAACTTAGCACCGTTTGATTACGTAAAATCTTCATAAATAACTGTTGGCGCTGTTGTTTTAAAATAAATTACTGTTTTTCTTCTTTATAGCTAATTTTTTGTATGCATTTCGAATCAATATTATTCCTATCGCTCGTGAACTCGTATTTTTGCACATAGACTGCAATTTCTACAATTTTGTCATATAAAACAAAATAAACACATACATTGTCAATACAATCCAAAAATGTTCGACATGACTGATTCTATGAACAAAATGCTGTCTTATTTAGAAGCAAATTTTAACGTGCTCTGGCTATAACAACATGTTGTTGAAGGGAGTAATTATATAGTCCTGAAATACACCAGAGGGTATAGAGTTCAGAGGTCACGCATCTGCTCTGGCACGAATTAAGAGTCTCTGCACTCAACATTCGCTGGTTCCTAGTTAGTGTTGTGCCGTGTTTTGCTCATTCTTTTTATAGCAAAAGCTCTAATTCTCGTGTAGGATCCCGTACAAGCGCAAAATTGATCGAACATCAGAGACTGTGCGAGGGAGATACAAAATTGAATGCTCAGCAGTTGCTGATGTACCTGCAAACAGTGTTTTTGATCGTAAAATCTCTTATCAGATAAAAAATCTCTTGTCAGATAATGCAATTAGATGATGATTGGAATTAGAAGAGGAACCGGTAATAAGAAGTTAATTCTGCATGCTTGTGTTTCTCCCATATTTTGAAAGTTGCCTCTATCAGAAAAGACTAGAGGTTGCCACGCAGACTTCGACGAACTAGAGCAATAATATACCAACACAGAGTCCAATATTATTCAAAACAAGCACAGATAATCCACTGGACGTTTGGAGTCATTAGATGGAACACATCAGGACTGAAAACGTCAATGATCACAGGGAGGGAGAGAGAGGCAGTTGGCTCGGACTGGAAACCAATCTTGGTTAAATCGTTCCTAACTTATTACATAAATGAACAATCATTTTAACAATCATTGACACATAATTGTGAGATATAATTACTAAATAATTGAAATGATAACTAATTTTCATGATTGTAATAATTAATAATTATAGATTGCAATAAATTTTCACATTCATCCTGACACATTCAGACGCTCACAATTGGCTGTCAAATGTTCCTGCAACATATTTTTTTGTATTTTACACGATTTTAGTGATGCCGTGCATTGTAGGGATGCATTGTAGCTCCTGTCTTCTTTTCTCAATAGCTCCATTGATCAAATGGTTGTTGTGGACGCTCAGATGGCAGATAATTTCCGACGTTTCTTTGATATCCGATCTTTATTGAATTAGCCAACTGCACCCGTATTGATTCGTTCCATTGTTGGGTTTAAATCATAGGGACGTCTTCTGTAAAAACTCACTCAGCTTTATGCTTTAGAAATGATAGCAGAAGGTTCTTATGGAGGTTCTTGACAATACATTTCGGTGAATGCTAGTCGTAAAATAAAAAACTGACTCGGTAAATTGCCATAAGCATAACCTAAAAACTTATTTCTCTATCACCTTGAAGAATAAACAACGTATTTAAACACAAGTCAATTTGGATAATTATTTGTTGACAATGTTTGCTGTGAATTGAGCACCAAAACCCAGTTGAGGTACGTTTTTCAGAGAGTACGGATTAGAAAGATGCTAAACGAATGAAACTTTACTTCAAATAGTATTACGACTTTAAGGGTGATATCCCAAACTATAATACATCGTATGTTTCCTAGTAAAATTAAACATTTCAAAAATGTCCACTCAAACCTAAGTATGATATCTCCCGGTGAGGGTGAGCTCTCTAATCAAATAAGTATGCAAGATTTCTACAGTAAAATTTAAAGAAGGAAAGTTCAAGAGTAATCTATAAATTCACCCGATTGAACAAAGAGTGCAGAAGACAACTTTGAAGAAGTATTTTAAAATATAAATTAAACTGCATTCTTTTAGTTTTATGGATGATGAGTTTTGTTGAACAGGTCAAGGATAGATAGGGAGGAGATATGATGTTTTGTTCGATGCTGAAACGAGGACAGACGTGGAGGCACTGGATTAGGTCTAAAAATACGCAATTGAGGCCATTTATTTCTCTTGCACTCGAGAAAGTCGTGTGGGCCTGTTCTTGTTTATATTGCACTCGTCATTTAAGAATGCATCATATTAACCTATTCATATTCAAACTTCATGAAGTCAATGGCTTCTTTATTTTCACGATATGGGTAAATTGACAATTGCAAAGTTAAAATGCATTGAAAGTAAAGTGAATGAAATAATTGATAACTCTACAACGTAATTACGTGAATGAAAAAGTATCCACGAAATGAATTACATCAGACTTCAGGTGCAGTATAGAAAAATTAATGTTTCTCGACATTACACGTGGTAATAACATAAGGGGGAAAATGACAGGACGCAATGACTCGTGTGAAGGTTGTAATTAGATTACAACGAAGCTATTAATTAGGACAGCATGTGAGCACATGGCAGTGAGGGCACAATAAGAGTGTATTAATTAAATTACAGGGAAAACGAAGCTGTTAATTAGGACAGCATGTGAGCACATGGCAGTGAGGGCACAATAAGAGTGTATTAATTAAATTACAGGGAAAACGAAGCTGTTAATTAGAACAGCATGTGAGCACATGACAGTGAGGGCACAATAAGAGTGTATTAATTAAATTACAGGGAAAACGAAGCTGTTAATTAGGACAGCATGTGAGCACATGACAGTGACGGCACAATAAGAGTGTATTAATTAAATTACAGGGAAAACGAAGCTGTTAATTAGGACAGCATGTGAGCACATGACAGTGACGGCACAATAAGAGTGTATTAATTAAATTACAGGGAAAACGAAGCTGTTAATTAGAACAGCATGTGAGCACATGACAGTGACGGCACAGTGGGAAGGGTGGCACCCGCTGTGAAGTCCTGAAGTTGAGTCTGTATAGCAGCGCTGGGCGGGAACTAAGCTACGCCTGTCTCAGCGCTACGCCCTTTGCTCACTTAGAAAACAGTTGCTGTTTTCAGCGCATTTCAAGGATCCTTGCTAGGTAATTGTTCCTGGTATTGAATGACGTTCAGTTTTTACGGTTATTTTGATATGAGAGAGTGTAGCTTTTAAAGACTGTTGTTACTCAATTATTGGGTGTTTGTGGTATTGCATGAATTCAATTGTTGAGAATGGAATCTGATTTTTTGAGCTACCAGATCTAAAAGTAGTCTTTACCATGGACATTTGGCAGAGTCATCTGAATTAACGAATAACTCTATGAGAGCATTAGAAATACTGTGAAAAACGCTCTAATTGCAGTAATTTTTATCAACATTAAGACCAACGATGAATTGTGATACATCTGCTCTGCAGTCTAGAGATCAAAATAATCAGTATTTTAATCGAAGCTAAGCTGTGCTCTTCTTGGGCGACGCTTTTTACATGCAAAAAACATTTCATCAGTAATTTCATAGAATGGATGAGTTGCAGCTTGTGGAGGGAGCAAAATTGTTGACTGGTGCTGAGCGTTTTTGATGCCACATACACTTTTCCAGGTTGTATTGAGACGTGACTTGTGTCAGACTCCATCTGGTGCAGCAATGAAATGACTTGGTTCAGCGTTAAAGATTTTCATGGTCAAAAAGTTTAAAAAATTTAACGACGATGTCATAGTCTACCTGTTAGAAAATAATTTTATCATTAATTCCAGTCCTTTCAATGTCCCTAAGGTTAACTAGTCGATGGGCAGCACAGAACAAACAAAGGCCACAGACTCGGGATCACAAACGCCATTAGATCGTGTTGTTAGAGCCAGAAAGCAAACAGAAGAGCGTCGCAGGTGCTGCAGGTCTTGCCTCCGTGCTGTGCATGTCGAGCATTGCAACGAACACCGCTTTTAGAAGGCCAGAAAGATGTGCGTGCCCGGAAGGAGTCTTCGTTTAAAAAGCCAGCAAGATGTGCGTGCCAGGACGAAGTCTTCTTTTAAAAGACCAGAAAGACGAGCATGCCACCGCAGTAATGACATCCCATTATACAGAGGCATAAGACACCGTTCAATCGTAGCAGCTTTTCTTGTGTTCTCTTTTGTATGACTAACAAGAGTTGGTTGGTAGGGTTGCAGCATCAAGCAGGAGTTCGGGCAGGGTAATAAAATTATTGCTAATGCGTACGCGCCTGAACCTTTAAACAGAGCATTTGGCGTAAAAATTTTATAACACAGGCTTCTAAAACCAGAACATTCCAGATATTGCTCACGTCCCTAAACTTCACTCCCATAACGTTTTAAAGAAGATATTATTAGTAGCCATAGTGATAAAATATATAACTAAGAGCGATAAAATTGCTTTCCACTCGTAATAGCGTTGTGACCTGTCAACCAACAGTTAAGCTAAAATTAAGTATCGGTGTGAGTATTGACCTTGCGTGCAGCAATGGTATTAGGAAATTCTAGTTTTACTATCGGTATTCTTCCGGTCATCATTGCATTTTTTAGATTTTTTACCTGACCGTGAACTTTATGTTCGAGTGCACTCATACTTTTATCCTCACTACGTTTTACGTATGAAAAGTGGAAACTGGAAGTGTGTTCCAACAGAATTGTACGAGGAATTGAATGGATAGTTTATTCCTGCTGTCAGATGCAGCGTTCACGGCGATAGATGAAAATCAATTTTTGTGATATTCCCTTCAGCGTCAATTTACTTTGAAGAACGGAATGTAAATAAACAAAACACAAACGAAAATACATAGATATATGATCATAGGCGATTTCCCTGTGTGTACTAGCAATAGCTTATCTCATTGCGGAAGCATTTAACAAAAACGAGGTAACAAAGCTAATCTTCATTAATATTTTGGGAACAAATACTGTCAACGAATGGCTACTGAAAAGCAACGCAAATGCATTATTGTGCTGTCTTACGGTATTTTACTAGCCTGACATCCAAAACTTTACAAATCTGAATTAGTAGTACAGTTTTAACGTTGAATTTTAGACAAACTGAGAGCTTTAGAAACCTGCCATGCTGCCTTCAAGGCCGCCGCACAGCTGATCACACAGCTCAGCAGCTATGTACATGTGCTCAGTTACTCTTCAGTTACCGCCACTTAACTCTGTAAACCTGTATTCAGGTTTGCAATTTGCATTCAATTTTGCAGCCTGTGTTTAAATTTGTAACGCATGTATGAATTTTAACTCGAGTTCAAATTTGTATCGTGTATTTCAAAATTGTAACGGGTATTTAACTTTGTACCTGAAATCTAAATTTGTGACATGCATTCAAGTTCGTAGCCATTCCCTTGACTACCACACTTGCAGTTGCGACCTGCAGTGTGAAGCCACAGACCCTCTTGCAACTGGGAATGATGGCCTGGAAATGCTACGTATTGATTCCTACTCAAGACTCCGGTCACTAACTGCATTACACTGCAACTGAGTTTGACTGCATCGTAGTTTTATGCCATTCGAGCATTATAAATGCAGCTGCATTCGATAACGTTTTTAGTTTACTGTAATGATAGATTTGTTTACGTTTCATAGATTTTGACCATGAATAATCGGCGGAGGCAAACTTCTCGTTAGTGACATTTTTGTAAAAAAGGAGATTTGTTTGAGATGGTGATGGACAATCTTGGTTTAAATATTCCGTCATAATTGTAATGGCTATTACTCATATGGGGTGCACATATAACTTGCTCTTGCACTTCTTTTGCTTTATTCAGTGACAGTGGTGTCAACCAAATAAAATTCCCTGTATATTAAAAAAAACGAAGAGCCTAAGACAAATACCTGAAATTAACTACCAAGTGTTTTTTCCTGAAAGATATTATTCCATAAGTATTAATAAATTCTATGAGTAAATGTCATAACTGAACAGGCTTGAATGTGCATCAGACGCTGCAATAAACTCTATTGTTGACGTATTCGGATTGCAGCTACACGCACGGACGGATTGCACACTAGGTTCAACAGTTCTACATTTCTGCCATACATTGCGTTACTCTATTCTCAGATAATACAGCTGCTTTAGATTACGCCTTTTTAACAACACAACATTTCTTACTACTTACTGTTGGAGCACCGAGTAGTGGTCCCTGTTGTTGCATGCCCCTCTAGAACTCGCCTGATCTCGGTTGTAGCAGCTGCAGAACAGAGGCAGCAGCTGCAGTAATGGAGGCAGCAGCTGCAGCAACAGAGGCAGCAGCTGCAGCAACAGAGGCAGCAGCTGCAGCAACAGAGGCAGCAGCTGCAGCAACAGAGGCAGCAGCTGCAGCAATAGAGGCAGCAGCTGCGCAGCTTTAGGTGCTATATCACCCTCAGCTCTCGGCCTCACGACGCTGTAGATGTGTTTGGTTCTCTCTACCTACGGAGTAATGGAGAATCATATGTAACCGACTAGAATCATAGCTGGGGCTTATCCTACAGCACGGCGTGACCCATGCCTACGTGGCATGCATGGGTCACAATTTATGTAACCTTTCCTTTCCACCCATGACTTGGTTGAACATTGTTCATTTTTAGAAGACTTATAGGTTCTGTTTAGATTGTTGGGCTCCCACCCTGGCAATTGAGAATAATAAGACTGATCAGAGCGGGCAGATGAAATAATGTTTAGGTGTCTAGATCCAGATCATGCCTAAGTTCCAGCAAGTAATGCTGAGATATTTTAACTTGTGCTGTGATCTTAACTATGTCATCCCATACGAATAACATAAAAGCCCTTGAAGTGATTTCAGAACGTCTTATGCGAAATAGCTTCTGTATACTTTTTCAAAATATCTTTGCAGGATATCGATAAAACTCGTGTATTGTGTGAAAATCAAAAGTACTTGATGTAATCTTTCGTTTGCAAATTTTGATTTTTCAGCTGATAAATAGGATGTTGGCAGATTTTTATTCAAGTTGTACGCTCATTGAAAGTTGTGTCCCGTAAAGCAACAGAACTTTAGTTAAAAAATG
This sequence comes from Trinorchestia longiramus, assembly GCA_006783055.1. NCBI lineage: Eukaryota > Metazoa > Arthropoda > Malacostraca > Amphipoda > Talitridae > Trinorchestia > Trinorchestia longiramus. Next base: position 18,643 of record VCRD01001186.1, on the reverse strand, counting down.
CATTAAAAATCAAACTGTTTGTGAAGGCTGCCTCTTTGGCAACCAAGGACGCCTTCTTTGAGAGGCACTAACATTTACATTAATCTAGAGTATTGAACAGAGTCAGAAGAAAGAGACTGATCACCGTGCATTATTATTCCCCTTTGTGTATTCATATGCTCATGCATATGACCTCCTTTATTCTAGCACAACATACTCACCGGTTCTCTAGTATTTACCTGAAAATGTATAGTTTTGTAGCTGTATAGATTCATTCTGAATTAGAATTCATCCATATTTTCAACTATGACCATCTATTTCTAAACAAGAACGACAACACTCCATTGAACTTGATGGCCGGCCATCTTTATTTGTGCGCTAGGGAAAAAGAGAGCAAGTAAGTGCTGGGTGTAGAGCAGGATCATAGAGAGGGTAGACATGCAGTCTCCAAATGTGCTGTCAAGGTCAGTTTAGTTTGCATCGTCACGTGCACTATTTGAACTCATAAGTCATCACGCCCTCAACAACGAGTGGCAGACATTGTGTACGCTGATCATCAATTTGCTGGGTCTACTTTTTTTAAGAAATTGAAACATCATTTCAAACATTTGTTTTTGATGGCGGTTAAGTTCCTTTTTGGGTAATTTCTTGTTCAGCATTAAATGATCTCACTTCCATTGCCTGAAATGATTCGTACTTCACATTGCTTCGGTCAGCTATTAAAACGCGTGTTTGTTGTTCATTAATTTTAGAAAAAGAGTTGTACGGGAGAGTGAGAAGATTGATCAGCTACTGGGAAAGAGAGAGAGAGAGAGAGAGAGAGAGAGAGAGAGGGTGAAAGAGAGAGGCCGACCAATCTAGCTTCCGTAGAGTGCGAGAGAAGGAGAGAGTGTGAGCAGCAGCAGCAGCAGCAAGGCTGAGCGGGTGTCGTGTCGACACTTCAATCGATCCAACCCCCAGAGCTCCAAAGTTGCTGAGGGAACGACGGATAAACGCGGAGCTGGAGGAACGGAGCCCACCAACCCAGTGACCTTGGGCCGCATTCACAAAACTACGGTCAACTTTTCCCCTTCCAGGCAAACTGAATACAAACAGCGCTGACTAACATTTCAGGTCTACACGGAGCTGTTGTTCCTGGGACGGGAAGCAGCATCTTGTCACCATCTTTAGACCTTTATTCTGTTTTTACAATGGTGGTATCGATCAGAGGGGTAAAATCGCATAACTCTGCGCAAGTTCTCCGCCCTGTTTGGTAGCACTGCAGTGAGGGGCGAGAGCACCGTGATTTAGATATGAGGGACGATGTATGTAGGGTGGCACGATGCGTGCTTCAAATAGACGAGAAGAATTGCTCTATAAGCTCACAGTTTCAACTGAACGGCTAGTTGATGTCCCTGTGATGAATTAAAGAGAATTGTAATTTGAAATGTGTTCCCTGAATCATATTAAACATGTTCTAAGTTTGTAATTTTTGATGGTTTGAAGCAATTATATGCTATTTTTTCTCTCTATTTTTGTGAATATTTCCTGAGACTAGTGGTATCCTTAAACGATGTCATTATAAAAACGTTAATTTGATGAATGAAAAAAACCTTTATTGTCCAAAATGACTGCGTCTTCAAACATTTTTTGTCAGTTAAGTAAAAACATCCCTAATTCTCATAAAAATAAATTGATTCTTTTCGTACTGTGCTTATAATTTTTGTTGCTGAATTTCGCAGCAAAACCAAAAACTTCGCAGCAAAATTGACTAAAATTAAATTAATTCCAATTAAATTCAATGATTAAACTTTGAGAAAATTAATCCATGGTAGCAAACGTAAAAACCTTATTTTTAATTGTATTATATCATATTACTGGGAAATTAAAAATCTATCCCTATCAGTTATGCAAGCATTTTTGAGGAGCCACGTGATATATGATAATAGTTCACTTATCAAAATAGGATCATTGTGTTTTGCGAACACAATACGAGCTCAGACCAATAAATTCTCGGTGATTATTCAGGATAATCTGTTATGTGAAATAACTATATCCTGCAAGGAAAAATACAGAATTTAAGAGTACGTGCAATCCTTTATGAGCAATCTAAGTTCATTGTTTTCATTCATCTTTCGTAATTGTAATACATCTTTTTGAGTAGGCTATTTTTATACCTATGTCAAGCTTGATCACAGAACGTGGTCTCCGTACACAACTTTTAACGCAATAAGAAAGAAAAAAGGTATCTATTGTGAGTTTTAAAGTGGGACTAGATGAAATTTCAAATGATGTGCTCGAATTCATTCAATATTTTATTTAAAAAGTTACAGAACCGTGGTGATGGTAATTAAACTGCATTTCAAATACATACGCATGTGACAGACATATACAAATAATGATAGATTAATGAGTTTACGACTTCCTCATGAAATGTGATGAAGACTTCAAGATGAGAACAAGCTTTTTAGGTAGAATTATGTACATAAGAATCGTATTATAAAGCCTCAGAGCTTGCAGGAAGTAAATTTGATGTCACGAGGTCCAGGTGGAATTTCGTTTATTTCTTGCAGTGCAGAAACTTTCAATTCAGAGTGTTGCTAGGTATCCTCTAACCTTCAACCTATCCTCTAACCTTCAACCTATCCTCTAACCTTCAATTCAGTGTGTTGCTAGGTATCCTCTAATGAACGAACTCACAGTTCTGTTTTGAAGAGTTTAGCCTTTAAAACCAAAAATTCTCCATGTTTTCCTCATAAAATTTGCATTAGATTTTATTTCGTGCTTGAAAAGGCCACGTCCAAACTACATATATACATGGATACTAATACATGTGTATGTCCCGTCAGTAATAAAAAGCCGATGTTATGCTTAGAATAACATATGAATTTAAATAGACTTTTATAAGATGAACATACAAAAGATATAACTTGATAATATGTATGCATGTGCTTATTTTAGTGCCTGCTATACAAATTCAGGAATACAAAGTGAATGAAGGAAATATTAAGCAAATCGAGACATTTTACGTACGCAGCTTATTAATATTTACCAATATCCGCGTGAATTATGCTTTGCATAATCGTTCTTTATTCTCGATTTTGACGTCTTGTTATTCCTGATCAGAGAATTTATTTTTGTTGCAGCTCCTAATGCTGAAAATGCACTAGCGTGGCGTTATTGTACCTTGGTGATGAAACACATGATGTATGGATCCGGGGAACATATTATGATGACAATATTGATTTCATGTTTACACAGCTTGAGGTTGCAAGAGTGAACTAACTCTCTTATAATTAATGCTCCTCTTTCTTTTATTTAATACAAGGTCATGTTAATATTTGCCCACTAGCGATAATCTTCTTCTATCTTTTTACTAAATGGGTAAAGTCTGAAATGAATGTTTTTGGATGACATTGGACGTACAGACTTCTCTCTTACTATAGAAAGGACTGATAGATAAACTGTATTTGTACAAATGTCCGTATTTTAATGATCGCTTTCTATTACTTGTGACTTCGGAGACGACCTCAATGCAAACCTAACACAATTATCAATGAAAATAACAATTAAAAAGTGTTTTATTTGTGTCAATGGATACACGCTCAAGTGTATTGAATCAACTTCTGGCGTCAGTAACTTGTTACTAGGAGCTTGAACGGCTTTCATCCAAGTGCAATAGTCATTCCTGTCGCTGACCATCTTATCCCAAGCTTGTGTACTTGAAGAATTGGCTCCTCTTCAGCGCGTTTATTTAGAGAGACTTTAGATGAACTTGATCATTGTCGTAAAAAACTTGTCGTAAAGTGCAAAGGAGTTAAGAACTGCGAGGAAACTTGGCTCTAGCAACACTGCGCACCACCGGCTTAGTGCCCAAGTTTTTGTAGTAGTTTAATGAGTGTGAGTATCTGTGATGCAAGTATTGTAACGCTTATTATTCTGGTGTAGTGTGTGTGTGTGTGTGTGTGGGTATCTGTGATGCAAGTATTGTAACGCTTATTATTCTAGTGTAGTGTGTGTGTGTGTGGGGGGGGTGTATTTGTGACGGATAAATTATAAGATTTATTATTCCAATGGAGTAATTGTAATATCCGTGACGCAAAACCATCTAAAATTTGTTCTAGAGGATCTTAGAGTGAGTGATTGAGAGAGTGACTAAAATTGTAAGTCGAAGATTAAATAACAGATTGATGGACGAGTAATGTAGAACGCGACTGATGTATCTCTATTCTCTCTTCAGGAAGTGGTGAACGAGCTGAAAGTTCAATTTGCATGCGTGTTAGTATCGATTCAGGTAATGTTGATTTTTAAATGTAGAATTTGTTTTTTTAAGAATGAAATCTTATGTCGCAAATAAATTCATTTATGAGAATTTCCTAGTACAAGAAAAAAATATCACGATTGAGTTACCCTTGAGTTGCTCTTGACTTGCCCTTCAGTTGTTATTGAGTTACCCTTGAGTTACCCTTCAGTTACCCTTGAGTGGCCCTTGAGTTACAAGAATTTTTTCTGCCAGAATAATAACCGTGAGCTCATAAGGTATGAGCATCATTTAAGATAAATATAAATGGAAAGTATCATTATTTCGGCTTCGAAATTAAGCTGGGATATAAACTGTCAAACTTGCTGTTTGAATGCAGTCATGTTTATGCTTTTCACCTTATAATTAAAGTTTGAACAATGACTGTCACTTCCGGGAGTTCACTGCAAACTGAAAATAAACGCCAGCTAAGTAGAGTAACTCGCTTAGCACGAAATTTTTCTGGGACAAATTATATCTTTCTGCGGAGATAAATGTTCCCGTAAAACTCATATAAGTTGAATATCACAATATAATTTTAAATTAATGGTGTGATTCCTGCAAAAATTGTTGTAAACTTTATTGAAGTTGTTGTGAGATGCCACGGTTCTGCTGTGTGTTCGAACGATGATCTTCCCTGAAATCCTTGCCTCTATAAGCCATCCTACATTAAAAGTTTAATTCCGTTGTGTGTTCCCCCTCCTGGAATGAAGTGAACTAACCACATGCTAATTATTTGTAGTGAAAGTTACCATTAAAAAATGACAGTGATGCTGTTTCACATAGACTAATTTACTGGCGAAAACCTGTGATGACTTAAAGGAATACGGCAAGTCAACGTCTGTAGAACGCTTCGTTGTCTAGGTGTACTGCTTCCTAGGGCGTGTATTATAGCTGCATGCTACTCTACACGTGTCACACACTGCATGCTACTCTACGCGTGTCACACACTGCATGCTACTCTACGCGTCTCACACACTGCATGCTACTCTACGCGTGTCACACACTGCATGCTACTTTACGCATGTCACACACTGCAGGCCACTTTACGCATGTCACACTGCAGGCCACTCTACGCGTGTCACACACTGCAGGCCAGTATCGCAGGCTGCAGTGCAGGCCAAGGCTCAGCAATAAGAGCTAAGAATTTGGCTGCGTGCCACCGTTTGAGTCTCTGCACACCCGCTCACCTCGTGCACCACAGCCCCTGCACCGTGCACTGTGTGTGTGTGTGTGTGTGTATATAAGTGTGTGTATGTGAATGTGCGAGTGAGTGTGTGTACGCAACTGTGTGTGTGTGTACGTATGTATATATGTGTGTGTGTGTGTCCGACAAACCAATGTTATTCTCTAGGACACAACTGCAATCCTAAATGCAGTTTGCTTCACAATAAAATGTCTTATGAAGGTACAATTCAGCTCATAACTCAGAAGTTAAACATTGCTGCTCAGTATGAATTTTGAAAGCTTTTCTTGTACGTAGTTTTAGAAGAGAAAACTATATGGTTTCGTTGTCAAATATTTTTTCTCACTGTTGAGACTCCGTGTTTTACAGACCCGGAAAATAATTCTGTTTGCACTTTAGTCTTCCAGTTTTTTGTCATCACTGTGAAACTGATGTACTAATACAATGTAAAAAAGTGGTTGATGGTAAACGGGTGTCAGGCATATAAATAACTCTTTCAGTTGTATTGATACTCTGTATTTCTTTATTAATAGGGATAACACTCTATTGGTAGTAATAATACTCCTTATAATTCAATTTATAAAGTGGACGCGTAAAGTGGACTATATCACCAGCTTGGTCGACTGGTGAGCGAATCTGCTTGCGAGCGGGAAGACCCGGGTTCGAATCCCGCTGCCGACATGGTTGACGCGGCTAGAAATACGGCATGGGACTTGGATAAACAACCGAATAATTATCGAAGTAATTATCCGACCCAAGAATGGGCCAGAAGGTTCGTTCCTATAGCCTCATTCTATTCTAATTTGTGAAAATGCCACTTTATCAGCAATGCTATTTCTGGAGTTTTGAGAGTTTTCCAAGTATTATATTGCATTACTTTCTTTTGGGGCTAAAATTATCTATTAAGTTATACTTTCCCATCTATTTTCTTTAAAGTCTTCGCTATTTTCTCGTGCGTGAACATAACGTAATTTTACGGCACATTATACAGGGTGTCCATAAAGTCTCTCATACAGTCTGAACAGCACCTCTTTCACAAACAGGATCCCTGAAACACACAAATGTGATTCACAACTTTAATAAACACTGAATACAAAAGAAAAAACCTGAAAAAAAGTTCTTATCAATTGCATTTGTAATAAATTTTTAAAATTATAAAGAGACTTTATGGAGAGCCTGTAATACCATTGAAGACTCTGAGACCGAGCCAGCGTAGGCTTGACTGCAGCTGTGCAGAATGCTACGGAGAAAGTGATCTTTATTTCTTGCTGCTGCTCTCACAGCCTCTCTTTGTGATGAAGCTACTTGGCTACAGCGCTGGCGTTCCCAGGGTCTGAAAGAGAAGCAAACAGGGTTCTCTGCTGCCTGTATAGTGGAAGAACTTACCAGATTATCGAAATATCTAAACAAATAATTAAATTTAGCCCCTAACTTGTTTTCCTGAAATAATAATTGATGAGTTTTTATCAATGCTATTTTTAGGGCAATTATAATGGGGGAATGTTTTCACTAGCAAAATGAAACTAAATTAATATTTGTTGCTGGACTTGGAGATAGAGTTCCACAATTTTGATGTTGGCAACTCTTTGTAAAATAGAATAGAATAGAATGAGGCTATAGGAACGAACCTTCTGGCCCATTCTTGGGTCGGATAATTACTTCGATAAGTATTCGGTTGTTTTCCTCAAGTCCCATGCCGTATTTCTAGCCGCGTCAACCATGTCGGCAGCGGGATGCATACAGTTCTGCAAAATGTGCAAAACTGTAAAAGCATTTACTCCAGCGTTTTTAATTTCACAGATGAATTCAAAACATGAATGCACCTACAAGATAGAGTAATACAATACTGTTAGCACAGAACTGTATGCAGGGCTCTGAAATACCAACAGCATCTCGCAAACCGTTTGATCCGTCCATCATAATGACGTCCGAGAAGGAAAGAATTTCTTCATCAGGAGTTACCAGAACTTCGAGGCCTCTGGGGAGGGTGAGCTCAACAGGAGAATTAAGTAGTGAGCACTCTACTTAAAATTAGCACAACATTAATAATTTTCCAGCTAAATTTTCGAAGGATTTCGTTTGATCATGGGAGATGTGTTTCTTCGCTTTTCTTCGTAATGTTACATTGATACTCTTGCAGTTGAATGAATTTTTAAAGTTTAGAATACTGCTGTACTCGGAGACTTCTAGCGGGAGGAAGGAACGAATTTCGTTTGTTTGTTTTTTGTGCCAACACTAGACCAGGTGGAAAAGTTTCAAATGCTCTGCTTGTGAAGACCTATAAGTACAGTACACGACAAGTGCTGCACTCCGTAATTTCTTCTCAAAAGCAATCAGACGTAAACTTCCTAAGAGCTTTCCCTCTGTCTTCCCTGTTGTGAAGAGAGCGCGTGTTTGTTTTTTGCGCCCACCCTGTCTTGAAAGAGAAAGAAAAGGAGAGAAAGAAGCGTGAAAGAAGCAGTAGATGTGAACTACATCTGCAGTGCATTCAGCGACGTCCAAGTAAACGACAGAAGCACTTGTGCGTCTTTGGCACGCGTACAGGCAACACTTTCCGGGCAATGTCAACACACACCACCAGTGTCATCACAACCGCAGATGTTCTTTGCAATACTTTTGCGCAATACTTTTGCGCTCAGCAACTATACCATAAAGTATTGCGCCAACAGAGTATTTTAGAGAATATTTTTTTGCAGTCAAAGATATTGCTGCGTTATCGAGCGAGTGAAGATTTTAAATTAAAAGCAATGTTTTGCAGCACCCGTTAATAAAATGGTTTGCGTTAATTCTGTCAGCTGCACAAGACATATTGGTGTCATCTAGGTTTCTAATTAAATGTTAAATAGGATGGGCTAATACAAATTAAACAGCTTCGTCTAGATTTGCAGTAAAAGATTTTTTCCCAATTCCGTTCGCTATAGTGTAAATAATATGTACTACAGAGTACCATAATGCTGAGCTAGAAGTGCTGCACGCGTCTCCGTTATTCCAGAGCGACAAGGATTCCTGAGCAGCAAGCCGTTTACTGACTTTACTTTGATGTGACGGAATGTAACGAGATGTTATATGCTACCTCACAACGTGCACCATTCCTCGTAGCATGACCTGCCCAGCCTGAATCTTGCTCGTGTTCTCACCTCTACAGAAAAGATATGCGTAGAGAATATTGTGCTAGCCAGTTAGAGCTGAAGAACGTGAGGTAGAGGAGGGTTGGGCCCTGTTTTCAGTCGCTATTTGCGCCACCGCCGTCTCCCAGGTTCGAAATCTTCCTCCCTCGTTCATTGTCTACCTCCAATGTCCACACCCAGCAAAGCTGCCGCCTCTCAAGTGCAGCGGGGACGTCTCATTATGTTCTTTACTGTCTCGTCTTTCTTCTTTACTTTACAGGAGTTACTGAAGTTGAAAGCATTATGTTGGGGCGTAACAGGAGGTGTTGCAGTTGAAAGCATTACATATGTTGTGGCGTAACGGGAGGTATTGCAGTTGAAAGCATTATGTTGGGGCGTAACGGGAGGTGTTGCAGTTGAAAGCATTATGTTGGGGCGTAGCGGAAAATGCAGGCAGAGGCCAGGAACTTGGCCGCCACACCAAGGTTACGGAAGACGAGGCTTTAGCTCGGTCAGCTGTATAACACTCTTCATTCTTGTACGTGTTCTCCATCGCAAATACACGTGCAACGCAAATGTACAAGTTTCTCTCAGATTTATGCTCAAAGATTGTGATTGCAAAGGTAATTTCAAAAGTATTAAAAAATGAATATCCATTCATAGTTGACAATTTATTATCTAATTATAGCTGGCAATTAATTACCCATACAAGTTCTTGAATGGATCCCAAAGTTGATGTTTTGGTATCATGGCTCTATGTAAATATCAGTTTCCAATTCTGTTTTTGTAAATTAAAAGTAGGAGTAAATAATTTATGCGTAGTAAAATCGCTTCTCCTCATTTATTTATGTTTAAATAGATTTCTTTGATACTGGAACATTGCTCTCTTTAAAATATCATTTTTCCGCGTTTGTACATAATCTTTGAAGTTTTTAAGAATGCTTCCAATGATGTATAGTCAGGACATAATTTTAAAAGTATCAGCAGTATTTCTAGTACCTGAGAGGCTGAATAAGCGTTACGAATGAGGTGATACAAATCATTACAACTGAATGTTAAAATGGGCAACAAATACCATAAAAATTTTAGAAACAATGGTAGAAATGCTAAGCGTTCTTTTACAATAAAAATCGTAAACCAACAATCAGTCGCTACACGTGAAAGATGTACAAATAAATAAAGAGATTGTCAGTCGCTACACGTGTAAGATGTACAAATAAATAAAGAGATTGTCAGTCACTACACGTTGTACAAATGAATAAAAAGACTCAGTTACTACATGTTTATTCATGATGAACATAACTGCAGGAATGGGGCCTTCTTTGGCCCCTGGCCAGGGTGAAGGCATGCAGTCAGAGGAGCTGCTGCTGCTGCTGCCTCACGTGACCGCAGTTAACGCAAAAACTTCACTAATAAACGAAGACGTTGTTCAAGAAATATAGTCTTCAACTCAGATATTGTTCTAAAATCATTAAGGAAAACCTCGACTAAAATTAAATCATGAAACTTGTGGATGTGCGTTGCTGAGGCAGACAAAGAATAAACTTGTTTTGAAATTTTTGGTACGGATGTCTAAAATCCTACCCTAAAGAAACAACAGAAAATTGGCATTGGATTCTAGTTTTTCGACTAGTCATAATCCTGTAAGTTTCTTGAGCTGGAAACACAGATATTAACTGTACGTAACTTGCAAGGAATGAAGAACAGCTCAACTGAATAGCAGCGTGTTTTTCAACATGGAATGAAGAACAGCTTCAATGAATAGCAGCGTGTTTTTTAACATGGAATGAAGAACAGCTCTACTGAATAGTAGTGTGTTTTTTTAACATGGAATGTAGAACAGTTTCAATGAATAGCAGCGTGTTTTTTTAACATGGAATGAAGAACAGTTTCAATGAATATCGGCGTGTTTTTTTAAGATGGAATGAAGAACAGCTTCAATGAATATCGGCGTGTTTTTTTAACATGGAATGAAGAACAGTTTCAATGAATAGCAGCGTGTTTTTTTAAGATGGAATGAAGAACAGTTTCAATGAATAGCAGCGTGGTTTTTAACATGGAATGAAGAACAGCTTCAATGAATAGCAGCGTGTTTTTTTAACATGGAATGAAGAACAGCTTCAATGAATAGCAGCGTGTTTTTTAACATGGAATGAAGAACAGCTTCAATGAATAGCAGCGTATTTTTTTAACATGGAATGAAGAACAGCATCAATGAATAGCAGCGTGGTTTTTAACATGGAATGAAGAACAGCTTCAATGAATAGCAGCGTGTTTTTTTAACATCTACGTTGAAATGTTCGCACTATATCTACAGTCTCAAATGGCATCTACGAGTATGATTGAGTTCAGTATCCTTGCAGGTTGAAGGGGTTCTTGAAGTTCAAGTTTCCTTACTATAAGTGTCGTTGTTTGCTGACTTTATGTTCCTAAGGCATATGGAGAGAACAAAAAGTGAGCATTGCTTATGGGACATGGTCTTCCAATAGTGGCATCGAAATATTATCTACCAAACCAAGCAAATATCAGTCGTTCATCCTTAAATGCATCAGTAAAATTTATTTTCAGACCATGACAACAAAGACAGTGATCGTCTTATTTGTTGTTCGATCAAATTGAAACGCTTTTTTCCCTGTTTGAGATAATGTATAGTTGGTTGTCACGTTTAACGTTGCCACAGTATTAGTAAATTCGGAGAATTTTCTTCAGTTCGCATCTTTACTATTTCCTGTTTTAATTTTCAAATGAAACTATTTACTAGTACTATATAAATTGAAGGCAGTAATGGTGTGGTGGGTATCTACTCAAAATACATCTCTGATGCAAAGTATTCTGTTAATATCGCTGGTGTTAACACGTTGCCTCCGATTGCCTGACCGGTGAAAATCTTCACTTTGTACGCATAGTCACTAGAAGGATCTGAAAAAATAACAGAACCTAACCTAAGTGGTCCACATACGTTCCACTTCGGAGTCAATGTGTTAACCTTGTTTTGTTAAACTTATGACTCTCATAAAAGTCTGCCGTGAACAATTCACGAGTAATGACTCTAAATTAAAATAAGCTTCTGTGAAGGTTCAGGATAAATATTTGGGAAAAATTGAGTAGGTTCGTGAGAGAGACGTTGCAAAAATGAATGCTGTTCACATGCTCGTTGAGCATGATATTGAAGTTTGATGTGGGCATGAATCATGAATAAATATACTCAATAGTGATGTCCTAATGCTCAACCCTCAAACATTTTTAAACTTCGACTTATTTCAAATTAAAATTCACATTCGATGTAATGACTTCGTAATGCAAGTATGATTTTTTAAGTATTTCTGTTTATTCATGTTACCAATTTTATGAAGCTAGCAAAATAAGAAGCTACTTGATTTGCTGCAACTTATAATTTACAAGTATTGTAACTTCTAAAGCACAATTCTGCGAAATGTGTGTTCGCCATGCAAGCGGCATGATGTCCACCGTACAAAAACTGGACGACACGAAAATTTGTCAAGACTTTGTACGGCGAAAAGCTCCAAAATGCTGGAGTTGTCGGGCAAACAGCGCCAGTCAACGGCTTGCGAATACTTGCACACGTTCTCAAAAAACTGCAAAGTGATCTAATCAAACAATGTTCAACACCTTATCCCACGGGGCGAATATTTCTCACTGTACTCCTATACATGACTGCCATGGCGTAGTGATGATGCGTCTACAGTCTTGAAGCTTTATTGTATCAGCTGTACTCACAGTCACTCCTCTAACAGACTGTCGCTCATGCGAACCTCAGATGTTCGAATGAGTTTCTAAACTAACTAAAAAATATTATTCAAATGGACTAACAAATGGGAAATGTGTGTTGAGAAACTAAATTCAGTAATAATTTCTTCTGATATTTTTTTGGTGTTCTGAATTATTAAATCCACTTTTGTAGAGTACTCGACTACCAGAGACGCTTTCACAATACGCATGTTCTACCACACACGATAACTATGATATAGTGAATCTTGAGTTCGGTCCAGTTCTAAATTCGTTTGCAAATACTCCTCAATGGCCTTCTACACTTGCTATCAATTAGCACCGGTAGTGTCACAGCTGGCACAGTGCCTGACTTTGCGCTCCCCATGACTCAGCACCAGCTGATGTTGGCAGACACCTGACACCGTTGTGTCACTCTGTGTGTCACACACGCTTAAGACGCAGCCAAATTTTCAAGGTTAAATCTAAGGGCAAAATAATAAACCATTTCTGGCGGGCTCCGCGTCGACAGAATGGTGCGTTGTTCGGCAAATGGGCATAGGCAAACAACAAAACATTTCATGAAATTCTTTTAGAATATTTTCCGTATTCATGAGTTACGAGGTACTTAACATCCGTAAAGTCATCGTGAAGTATCTCAGTTAGAGCTTCTGAGAGATTAATGTTTTGTTGCAGGTCTAACGTGGGAAGGAAAGTGATGCCCACTACAGTTTTTGTGATCATATTCAAGCTTTTACGACGGTAAGCTAAATTTAGAAGTTTTATATCAATCATATCACACGATTTGAGCCTGAATTCAGACTTGACTTGAAGCTGAATTGTTCAACAATGATATGAACTTGGTATGTTGAAATATTTTTAATTCAAAGCATTTGAGTAAAAATTTAATTCAAAAGTTGTTGCAGCGACGTATATTTCCCGTTAATCCAACCACTTGTTCAAACTGAATGAGTCCAGACGTAGACGTAACTTACTTGATTCATAACGTTCACATCCAATGAAGGTTTTGAAAACTTCTGTGAAACGCGAGTCCTGGACTGAAAGAAGTGCAGGAGTTTTAACCAGACCAGCCTGCCTCAAGGCATCTCTAGGCCTCGTAAAACAATGGAAAGAGGAAGATGAATTAGAGGAGCGTCACGCGGAAAGATGAAGTATTAGATGAACGCGAACAAGAAGGCACAAATATGAAACAGGGATGTGAAATACAAGGATGAATATCGATCGGAGAAAAAATGAAAGTAAGATTAGTGCTTTCAACAAATGAAAGGAAGATTAATAGCTGCTGATATTGATACAAACAGGATTGTGAAATATTTAATGAGCATTAATCAGAATAAACACGAAAAAATACTGTTGGAGTCTTATATTATTATAGTCTTATATTATAGTCTTATAAGGAAAACAAAGACTTTCCGAACATAAACAAATGAATTAAAAGGCTCGAGAATAATTCAAAATACAAAATAGTTGTGAGAGTGAAAGACTGGAAGATGAAAAATACTGGATGAGCATGAAACGAGTACCGGGAGATGCACCATTGTATGAGTATATAGCAGGTAGAAGAAAAATTTGATAAACACCAGATTTTGGATCTTTAAGGCTAAATAAACTATAAAAATATTATATGTACGAGCAAAACTTAAGACATTTATTATTTATGTAACGTTCTGTGTTACTTTGTTCATATTTTACTGATAATATATTATATCAGGGGCTTGGTTCCGAGCTGTTGAGTATTATTTTTACGTAGCTAATATTGTCAATCGAAAGCGTGAAGTTCGTTACCTGTTTCAAGACAAACAACTTTAAAATCACTACAATCTTGAGCTACAAACAAAATTGCGATCACAAAATCTTGTGATCGCAATTTTGTTTGTAGCGTAATTGTAGAAGTTGACTGAGAAAGTGTGCCATGGACGTCTCTATTGAGGCAAATTATTTTTAACACTTCAAGTTTGTATGCTGGATAACTCCAGGCATTGTGCAAAATTTGTAATTCACTTTCACAAATTTATGAGTAAACAAGATACTGTGCATGTTTAGACGCTATTTTGTATTAACTTAAGTTGTGAATTGTAAATAGAATAGTCTATTATACCCGTATAGAAATAAAACGATTTTTACTCCACCCAGGCTCCGAAATTTGAGTTTTGCAGAGCATTTATAATGAAAAGTTATTATAATCAATCCGTGTATTACAGTGTTTGTAAATTAGTCTCAGTTTGATGACACTTTTACAATACAATTTTTTACCATTCAAGTTTCGATCTTTCAATTCGCGGTATCAAAGTTTTAGTTTACAGCTAAGTTAAAACTTTGATTTAATATTACATTGATAGACAATATTCGAAGTGAACCAATGATCTGACGTCACGATAAACATCTGGAATGAGGGAAGTTAGATTAATTCTATTGATAAGGGCAGTAATTTGATTTTTCTTTTAAATATCGAGGGAAATACTTGAACGCAATGTATTCCCTAAACACGAAAGTATATTTAAATGTTATTCTATTTTTCTCATAGTTATTACATTATTAGGTGTTCAAGGATGAAAGTTAAGGGATGGAGATGTCAGTCGTTGTTTCTTCGTACGTATTCTCACAGAGTGAAAAAGCAGTAGGGCTTGTACCTTACGTCTGCTCAGAAAAAGTCTAACAAAACGGAGTTGCCAACTCAGAGCAGTCTCAAATTTGCACTTTTGAATATACATGAGGTTGTCAGCGCTGAGATTCTTCCTCTGACACGCCAGAGGAATGAAAATTCATTGCTACAGATAATCAATTGGAAAAATCATTATTCCAGAATTTGGAGTCCATGTAGCCTGTAGGAAGTCGTTCCTTATTCTTAGGAAACTGTTCACGAATGAGTTCCTTTTAAGATATTTTGGAAAAAGAAACTTTATCTCCAATCGAGTATACAGTACAGATGCATCGGATTTTTAAATGTTTAATATTAACGTCTTAAGAGTAATGATGATGCTTTTCGATAAGATTTTAAGAGTAGTAGTAAGAGTCTTCAAGTGATATCTCTGAATAGTCTATGTCTCTTAATAGTCAATATCGTTTTGTGATTTAGAAATGGATGCAGAGATAAATTCATTTAAAACAAAAATGTTCAAGAAATGGATGCTACTGTTGTTAAAAAGAAAAAAAGTTACAACACAAGATAAAATTCTTGATGAGATTGCATAATACGACATTCACTACAAAGAATTCCGTCACATAGCTCGAGTGCGTGGAGTGTGACTGTTCGTGTAGGGAATAGAAACAAGGATGACAGTGAAAATAATAAACTAATACAATTCTCAGGTACCGTAAATTATTAAATCTTACTCTACTGATAAATTTCCTAACACATGAAGGAATTTTAATAAGCTGTCGCAAGTATAAATGTCGAGAAACAATAATACTGTGAAGATGTCTGCAGATGAAATAGTTTTTTTCAGTCTGAGTAGTGCATGCACGTTGTGTACGTTATACCTTATACCTTTATTAAACCTTAAGACCTTACTCAGCAAGTCGAGTATAGCTGCCAGTTGATATCGTCATAGGCGTCATAGGCCACATTCCAGAAGTGTGTTTTGTGCTGACGCAGCACTAACTGAGAGAGGCAACAACGAAGGTACTGAGAGAGGCAACAACGAAGGTACTGAAAGCCTCTCCTTGTATCAGAACACACCTATCAAGAACAATTACCTCTTTTAGAGTAGACTAAATACCAGTGAACTGTGTACATAGGTAGTAGGTATTCAAACTTTCTCGCTACGCCAAGAAGGTAAATGTTTGAGACTAGAGAGAAGTTAAGGAGCACGCTCTTTTTTCTCACTCCTGAGAGTTTGCTATCCAGCTCAGAAAAAAGGTTTTAGTCTCATATTTTTCAACTTTAGAGGAGAAACGCTTAGTTGCTATGGGGAATTGAACATTTCAGTAGTACAGGCCCAAATGAAAATATTAATTTTTCATACCATTTACTCCATAGAGTAGCGAACGCCGCTAGAATGTCCTATTAATTTCATTTATAATTTATATTCATAATTAATAGCTAAAAGAAAAGAAAAGAAAAGGAACTGAAAAACACGTGTGCTGACTATTCAAGCGGCGAAATAATTTTTTGTCTAAACTTTTTTTATTCTACGGAGATAAAATCTGATTTAGTGTGCATTGTACATTGTTTTATGATCAGTTAATGAACGTAAGTCTGCTGTATTTTTCTGTAAATGAACTAGTAAACAAATGCATGTGATAATGTATACTTTGGGGGAAAATTAAAACCAAATGTAGTAATCTTTAAATAAAATTCATACCTTCATTCAGATGACTTTCCCGGCTACTATATTTTTCACATTATTTCCTGTTTCCACTGATTCATTCGTGGAAGATCGTGTTTTATTGAGCGTAAATTTCATTAATTATTTCCCTTAGTTTAATTTTAC
The DNA here is from genome assembly GCA_006783055.1 of Trinorchestia longiramus. Taxonomy (NCBI): domain Eukaryota; kingdom Metazoa; phylum Arthropoda; class Malacostraca; order Amphipoda; family Talitridae; genus Trinorchestia; species Trinorchestia longiramus. The sequence goes on along the minus strand of VCRD01001186.1, from coordinate 1,912 downwards.
TTTTGAATCTGACATAATCTTGACTGTGAATGATCAGGTACTCGTTGTATTCAAATAAATAATTTTGGTAGCATGAGTTAGTATTTGAGGTAATGGACATGTGTTGGTGTGTCACTAATCCAGACAAAGCAACAAGTGGCACCTTATTATTATTATTATACTCCTAGTTTTACTAGTGGGACATGTCAGCAATGACGGGTAGTGACTGACGCCCTGGAAGGAAAAAACAAGTACTATAATTAAGCCTAGGCCCTCGATTGTCCTCTGACCCCGATGGCTGAACTCGACCTTGTATTAGTACAGAAAAAGGATAATTTCCACTTTGAAGCTCCCATTCAGTGATGAGGTTGTGCAGACGTTGTAATTTTCTTATCATAGGACTTGTTCAGATCGTAAAATCCTGGATATAGAGGGCAACACGCAATCACTCTGAGAGGCTGGTTATTATTAGTTTGCTTGGTGGCTGTCTTGACGAAGAACGAAATTGATAGAGTCTGCACTCAACGTCACTCAGTGATGACGAATACAGAAAACAAGTTTTTATGCTTTTAGGTTACGATCAGCCGTCGGCCGAAAGAAGTTTTGGGTTGCGGTGCATTAAGTAGTTAAGTGTCTGTGAAAAAGAGACATCGCGGGAGTCCAGTAAGAAAAAACAGAATTTCATGAATACCAACTATTATGTATAATTCTTTAACTTTCTGGGGGGCCTTTAGTCTGAATAAAATCACTTGAGATCAAATTGAAGTTTTGAGCTGACTTTCAAGCTTATTTCATAGCGTTTATTTGACCTAAAACTAGGCTGCCAACTGACAACAGATACTGATTAAAGATAAGATTTGAGACGATAAATTCGTTCAAATCTCACAAAAAAATCGTAGAACTGGCTTCTTTTGTGCTATCTTGAAAAGAAATCTCGTACTGATTCTTCATATTGTCTCGCTACAAAAATGCATCTGAAGAGGTTAATTTTTTACATATTAGCTTAAATGATATTAATATCACTAGAATCTTGTCTTACAATGCGATTCGTTCTAATATAATGTGACCAAAATGAAAGTCAAACCTAATGTCAAATGAAAACTTCCACGTTCACCACTCAGGGTTTTGTAATACAGGGCATTTTCAATTTGAAATAATGGAGAAAAAGAATGTACACTAGCAATAATTGTTTCTAGTGTTGTGAGCTGCTTCTCAAAGTGTTGCTCCATAAAATTTATTGCAACCTGTAATATGTACCTTAAATATCACTCTAGTTTTATGTACCTGGAATATCACTCCAGTGATATGTACCTGGAATATCACTCCAATGATATGTACCTGGAATATCACACCAATGATATGTACCTGGAATATCACTCCAGTGATATGTACCTGGAATATCACTCCAGTGATATGTACCTGGAATATCACTCCAGTGATATGTACCTGGAATATCACTCTAGTGATATGTACCTGGAATATCACTCCAGTGATATGTACCTGGAATATCACTCTAGTGAGATGTACCTGGAATATCACTCCAATGATATGTACCTGGAATATCACTTCAGTGATATGTACCTGGAATATCACTCCAATGATATGTACCTGGAATATCACTCCAGTGATATGTACCTGGAATATCACTCCAATGATATGTACCTGGAATATCACTCCAGTGATATGTACCTGGAATATCACTCCAATGATATGTACCTGGAATATCACTCCAGTGATATGTACCTGGAATATCACTCCAGTGATATGTACCTGGAATATCACTCCAATGATATGTACCTGGAATATCACTCCAGTGATATGTGTTAATTTTTGGGATGATTTGTTGATTTGTTTGGCCTGGGTTGATGGTTGCCAGTGTTATTAACTAGATCAGAAGGTAAGGTTAAGGGAGTCGACTGGTGCACCTCTAGTT